>JABFQD010005901.1:0-10280 GCA_022817045.1 Psix sp. ZL-2020
TCTCGAAGTAAATAATATCATTACATAATTCTATTGATATTGAAATAGTATATAAATTGAAAAATGCATCTTAATTTAATATTTACTTCTTTAATCTTGTAACAAAAATCAGACCAGAAAGTTATTATTTGGAATGAAACAATATCCTCATTTCTGTTTCACTGGAGAATCGAAGAACATGAAGAAGCTAAAAATTAACTTCTACAAATACATCTAATTGGGAAACACCACAGAAGACAAGACGAAATGCAGCGTGAGAAAAGTAATCAATAAATGTTCGATAAAGCCAGAACATATTGTTGCAGCAGAATGTATCGCTGATTGAAAATGTCTTTTCGTCTCGAAATAAGTAAACATAAAACCAAAAAGCTGTAGAGGATTTGATAAAATAAACGATAAATCGAAAACAAGTGTTATTAGCAGAGATACGTGATCATACTAACAGCATCGGAGCTCTGCCACAATATCGGCAATTCAATGAATCAAGAACCATATAATAGTAAGTAATGCGAAAAGACCTTGAAATTGTTTTATTTGAATGGAATAAATGTCATTCCCAGTGCCGCGCCCCGCGGTCCTACGTTGGACACAAACATGTGTAATCCGCTGAATCTCATGAATTTTCGGGCGACCCCACTGGAATTTATCATTCTCATACTTGTGCTTTCAATCATATGTTATACTGCACATTACATAAATTTTGTTATTCATGGAATACGTATGAACGAGACGGCGCGCGAAATTGTATTAACTTCCATCTATTTATTTTATTTCTCAGCGATTGGAAAAGTTCGCTAAAACGGTAATCCTATTAAGAGCCCGAATCTCGTAACAAAAGTTATTTTACTTTCGAGAAGTCTTCCTCGTCGTACTGTTTCTAGGATCATAAGAGGGATTTCGAAATATGCGTTCACCCGGAGAACGCACTCGGGGATGGAAACAAATTCAAAGTCCGGATTCTTTTCGGTAAATCCGCGAAAATTATAGTGAATCGGCAGAGGCGACTGTTCCGGAGGATGCGGCTGTGCTTTTAAGCTACAGCCAGCGGTATTATTTATCAGTTTCCGATTGACGAGGGGTGAGGGGTTCTTGCGAACGAAAGAGTTTCGGTGTAGACCATAAGGGGACATGGACGCTCTTACACTTGAAACTGTAGGGTGGCGAGAGAACAGCCCCGGCACATGTATAATGCATCCCTTGGGAGGATCTGCAGCCGATCCTGCTGGTGCGAGTGTGCATGCATATGTCTGTGCACATATGCCGAGAGAACAGAAATTACCAAATCATACGTACAATTATGACTCTCCTTATATGCAAATGAGCAAGCGCCGGTGAAATAAATTTTTGTGCGATAATTTCGGAGGAGGACAAGAGCTCGAATTGGCCATTTCTGTTGAATGCGCAATTTTAATTGCATTGGAAATAACAAATTGAGAAAACGTGAATGATAGGCAGACATTTTTGGCCGAGCTGCATGATAAAAAGATTAAACAAAAAATGGCTTTGTTCGAAGCTTCAACTTGAGGACACGAACATTTTAATATAGAATTCAGCACATCATGATAGAACCGTGTAAATTTTTATCACCAATCATGGCGATAGTATTATCCCTGTGCAACATTTTTACTCCGAACACACTCTATGAGAAAATGAAATCAAAACATTTAGTTTCGATGAGACCCGTATTGATTCAGTACATTATCGTAGCAATGATTGTTGCAACCGTTTTCATTACCAAACCTGATTATCAGCACATGTAATAATAATCAAAATGTCCACGCATTGTTTGTTCGGTTTCTCTGCAAGTATTTGATTAGCCGGGTAAAAATCTTGCCAACCATAGTATGCGAAGATCTGGAATACCAAACAATGGTGCGGCCGTATATGAACAAACACACGGACGTAAACGGGCGTATCTCCAACACTAAACAGAGCCATCGCCGTCTATGTATAAAGTATGGATACAAGCAAGATCTGGCTTTGTTTGTGTTGGTCTAGTCGCAGGTGCCGGCACGTGTGCGTGCATGTGCGCGTTACGTGCTGTGTATATCGATGGGATGCGGTTTGACTCTCCGGCGTGGGATACCATAGCGTTATTACCCAGAGCTCTGTTGTGGTCGCACAGCAAGCGCGTAAAACCTTCGCGCTATCCTTTCCCTTCGACCTGATTCGGTCTTTTCAATCTTTGGCCCAGGTTAGTCGTTTGATTTCTATTCCTCTTTCCGATCGATATCGCTTGCATTTGAAATAACAAGAACCAGATTTCAGCTTGAACCTTCTTACACGCTGCACCATCAGTAGTTTGACGAACTGGACGAATTTGAATAAAACATCTTCCATCTTTATTTGTTCTTTTCGAGGACTCAGCATTTTGTCAACGCTGTGTTCTGATTTGGAATTACCTGAAATTAACACTAGACTAGTTTGTAATTTCGTTTGAACATATTTATTAGCTGAGTTATTGTTCGCCAGCGTACAATTTTTCAGTTAGACTTCATCTGAAGAGAAAATACGCTGGCAAATTGGTTTATTATATTTTTGGGTTTATTTTCTGCGGTCGTACTATCGGCGTATCAATCTGAGGGGCGCACGCGGCTGTGGTTGTGTACACCTCTACCTGTCGAACTCGGAGTCCCTCAAAATAGTAATTAGGTCAGCACTTTCGCTTAATTGCTAATCTCTGGAGATTAACGGAATTTCACGCGAAAAAAATTTCTCTTTTGAACATAGTCGTCGTTCAAATAACCGCTGGTTGAATTTGCGCTTTATTGTTTACAGGATTTAGGTTGAGTAACTAATAAAGTTTTTCGGTATTTCCAAGAGATTTATTGAATTTACTATTCTGCATTGTTTCATGTCATGAATTAATCAATACGTATTTCATTGTATAAGAAATTTAATGTAATTTAAAAATACAATAGACCATTACGAATTGAACGATTTTTTGAGACGAGTCGAAAGTTCAAAAAGTATATTTAATTTAATAAAAGCTCTGAAATAACCAGCGAACTATTGCATTTGTAAAAGATACATCAATCAAAATCCCATGTATCACTTCAAAGAAAATAGCCCATCTGTTCTTAGTAGGTGGTCCCTACGACCGATAATACGTTTGAAGAGATGAACTGCTATTGATAAAATAGATTTCAACTGACATCATGTTTCAAGATATCTTCGATATTAAGGAATCACTTAACCCTTTCACGAACGATGCTGTATGGTTAATATAAATCGAATTCGTGACTTTTTTCATTCCTACGTATTGAATTACCTACAATAACGGTATAAATAATAAAGTTCAAGTGCCATTTAAAATTTTAAGCATTTTTCTCACTACTATTTTTTGCACATATTTCTACATTTCATTTACTGTTCATTAACTATGCATAACAAAATTTTATTCTACATTAATAAGTGCAATTAAAAAACTGTAACTGAGCAAATTTTGAAATTATTCTTGTAAAGTTTAACTTATATACTAAGCAAATAAAATAACCAAAGATCAAAATTATATTTGCGATTATTAAATTTAATTGTTATTTTTGAATATTATCTATTAAGTGATAGCGTTTAACTAATCTTCATTAAAGAACCACCATATACCACATGTGACTATAGGATAATTAAATTTTGATTAATTTTCATACTGCCACGACGACATTTTTTTAAGCAAATATGATGAAATTTACCTGTTAGAATAGTTGACATTTTCAATTCATTATAGTTTAAAAACCAAATTATAATAATACTCATTACTTTGACATTATTCTTTGAAAATATAATTTACTCGCATAAAAATGGTTATATGGCATGGATGTGGCAGAAAGTTAGATCATGCGCGTGAGTCATGATAAAGTCAGGCAAGTGTCGTGGCACAGACTAGGCCCATACAAAAGTCATGCTAAACTCCTATTATGGCAGGAGGATGACATTTCTATGGCATCAATTATACAGCAAAAAAAAACAGTTTTTTGAATCTACATCTATTGATTTGACATTTCAAAAAACCGTACGCGACCTGTTTTTATTTTAAGTTGTTCCTTCTCCTGTTTCACTAATTAAATTGAAAGTTTTCTGTTACGGAATCGTCACGTTTGCGAATAAAGAAATATATATCAACGATTGGAATTCGCTACGTGATTGTCTCACTTGTGACATGAAGTGCTAGAGTATTCGTATGAGTAGCATTTGCGTTGGTCGGCGTTACGACTTGTGCTAATGGGCTTGATGAATATCTGTTAATAACTGACATTGTAATGTATCACGTATGCGAATATATGCTTACACGTTCACGCCTAGTTACATTAGAAGAATTACTTATTTTGAAAGCTTGAAATTTCAAGGTTTGCAGTACTATTATTAAATGAATCTTTTGTAAACTTTTGTTTAATCTTAAATTGAATTTTCAATGTATTTTGAGATGCATTCTTAAAATGTTTCAGTTAATTAATGTTTGTCATAACATCAGAGCTTTTGCAAAGCTTGACTGAACCAACGGAGTAATGATGCTTCGAGTCTGCCAGCATTACATACATTCCAGAAACACATATGGGAGTCCAATTACACATACTGTATTGCTACTATCTATTTAAAGTGAAATGATAGCATACTGAGCTAACACTTAATATGGCATTTCGATTTCTATGTGATACGGACGCATAAACAATTCAACAATTCAGTGAAATTGTTTCATTAGTAGCTCTGTTGAAACTTTGTGCTGTTGAAATTTAATTATAATTATCATAACTGATATCCAAATAACTTGACATCATTTAAATGATGGATAAAAAGTAATTAACAAAAGATATAACTTTTGGGAAATAAGAATATTTTTGCTACGAATATATTAATTGATATATCAAAAATAAAAGCTAATGATATAATGACACGCAAAAATAATTTCACGACGTACGAATTGTATTTTGAAATTACGTTTCACGCAAACTCTATGAACTGAAAGAAAAACTAGGCGACAGAGTGATAATTTGATTAAACAACTTGCGGGATTATATTTACAATCCATTAAAATTTATGAATCAATACCAACATTTAGCTGAAAGTATGACAATGTTTAATGTATTGAGCCTCAGAGAACTAACTTATTTTTACAAAATTACGACTGAGTGCAAATTTAAAACTTCGTTCAACATTATTCATTCCATTTTCATTTATAACTTCTCACTAATTAATGTAAGGCTCTTTTTTGTATACATATTATTAAGTTCATTTACATTGCTATTGAATGAACTTTTTTTTTAATATTTTGATGCTTTAAACTGTATTTTCATTTATTGACTTTCATCATTCTTATCAAAATTAAATATTATGAGAACCTTAATGAAAGGTTAATTTAATCTTTGAGTGCTGCGTTGAGTAGGATTGATTCATAATTAAGTGTCAACGTTGAATTCATTTTGGATGAAATGTATTTTTATACGTAAAACCATTTTTATGAAATTTTTCATTTTATATACAGTTGAATATTTTGGCCAGAAAACATATAGATTCAATTATTAATTTGATTCTTAAACCAAATAATATAAAAATGTTTAATTTTTATTTAAAAATATTAAAGATTATTCTTTTGGTTAATAAAACGTATTTACTTATTTCATCTTGTAAATTCATGACAGTTAAATTATTTCTTATTAATCGGTGTTTGAAATTGGGATGCAATGTTTATGTTGAAAAGTGGTTTACCAAAAGTTTAAAAATATCAGAATGGAATTTCCTCTACATAATATGTAGTTATTTACCAAAGCTGATAGTTTTGATAAATATGATTGTTACAATCTTGCCTTCAAGAATATACATTAAATAATATATAGATACATTGAACTTTTCAAAATACGTTATGAATCTATTTTTGTGTTTTTTTTAAGTTGTCTATAAAGATTTAAACAAATCATTTTTAATGCCTGGAATTATATATATGGTAATATTTATGCATAACCAACTAATAAATGTTTGTTCAATGTTCAATTAGTATCTTTCAAATTTTCCGTCCGTACAATTTTCTGTACGTCATATACGTGGGATTATATATGGCCATATTGTAATGATGCTCACTGAATAATCGTGTAAAGATGTTATGTTGCCTGTATATCAGTAATAAAATGACAATATCACAATGATGTAATTACAACAATATATCAATATAATGATTAAACATAAATCACTTATGGTAACAATGTATTTCTTAGAATATTCTTAATTTAAATTTTAAGTATATATTATTATATATACTTTCTTTATATAAGTGCTCAGTGTGTGCTTTTTATACACTTGAATGTTCTATATATAAATATTTATGTATGAATAAGATAGGAACAATGTAAATTTTTTCTGATGTTCAGAATTTTATATTGTAGTAATTTTATTAATATGTCAATATTTTCAAGTTTATCAATCTATTATTTATTTGGAAATATTTCCTAATCTATCAATAAGAACTAATATAATTATTAATATAAAATGTAATAATCGCAATGTAACACTATTTACATTATAACTTCGTTGAAATAGCCCGTTTTGGTCGAGGTCACTTACTACGATGTAGTACTTGCAGTGTATTTCTAGATGGCGCTGCAATCGCAAATTTAGACATACTTAGATTTTTGATATAATTCTCACAATCGCAGCATCACCTAGGAACTCATTATGGTCTAAAATATTATCTTGCAGTCTTAAAGAACTGTTAAGTTTGGAGTGTATATATTTAAAGCTTATTCAAGTATTTGTTTCTGTTATTTCATTAATAAAGCTTGTATATTATTAAAACGGAAGAGCTGTTTAATTTTCTTTTCAACGTGAATAAAATAACGGAAAATCAAGCAAAAAGTGGCTTTCTGTGAAACTCGATACAGCCCAACTTTTTTAAAGATATCGATTCTTCCAAAATCTGTTCTCATTATACCTGCAATGATATCAAATTGAAGACACTACTGAAAGCACAAAGTCATTTACGAGATTACGTTACGCGACTAAGCATATTGTCTTGGTCGCGCGGAGTATTCCAGCAAAACTTATAGTTGTATTTCGCACGCGGAATGCGAAATTTCGGAAAATCGAGCAGACGGAACTTACGAGCAAGTTGGCGAACAGTTGTGCAACTAACGCGTTCGCGCGCAACACATACCTTTGCAACCGCGGGAACGTTGACGTTATAACCATTCGAAATGTATGTCGTTGGTTGAGTAAAGCTCGTAGCGAGGAGTGCCGTATATTAAATTACCGCTTCCTCGACTTGCGTGTGATCACCGTAAAAGATTCGTGCCACTCTCAAGTCTGACTTGATCTTTCGATTCAACCGAGTAAAGGACGTATTTCAAACATACTTAACACCAATTCCACATTTGCGATAATTCAGCCACGAATTTGCATTATGATGTTACGATCGAGCTCTCGAAAACGTATGAAGGAAATGATTATCCGCGACTTCAGAATATTTTCTGATAGGCGGCATTAATTAACGTTGATTCTGTCGCATGTTCGATCGCCATTCTCGAATTACGGATAATCGAATGGGATTCTGCGCGCTGAATTGATGCGACATATATCTATAACGTTTCATTATAATTCGTTGGGCGACGCGACGTTAATATATATCAACGCCACTAATTGGAGACGTGATTTGTATAATTTCGCGGCAATTGAGAAAAAATAATTGGAGAGTCACCAGCACGTTGATTTGATAATCACTTCTCCCTACTAAACTATGTCGTATGATTGAGCTTCCAGAGCTTTCACGATTGCTGGATCATTAGCGCAAGAATTGTTGATTGTTTAACATTTTAGTGCTGAATCTGTACAAAAACACTGATATCAGTTTAGCGTCGTTTGTCGGTCGTGACTCAATATTGACTCCAAATTGAGTTTCAGCTGCGGTGTATGAAGTTAAAGCTAATGTTAACTTACAAGTTCTTGGTGGTTACGAAATTTCAGACAGCATCAGCGAAAAAATGACCGAAATTTCAAGCAAAGAGATATCGACGGAGTTATCATTTTCAACAATAGAGGAATAATTCTGATGTTAAAAATCAGAGTTTTTTGTTACCGATGATCATCGGAATTCTTAGAGATGTAATAAAGGTTAAAACTACGTATTACTGGTGGATTCGATCTCGATCCTTGCGGTAGATGGTTATTCACTCTTCTGTTCGAGTAATCAAGAGATAGCCTAGACTTATCAGAGGACAGCATATTCAGCTATTAGCTTTGTGGTCAGTTTCTATGTACTCTAGCATATCGTAAACGGGCACTTCGATGTTAATTCTCCGCATTGGAATACTTCAACTTAACCACGGGATCACAAACATGTTTCATCAAAATTATCCACATGATTACCAATTTCACTACAAAAATGTCGAACAAAAATTTACCACACATCTGCTTATACATATAATTATAGACAAATTTTCCAGATCAATTCGATTAAACGTTCATATTATTATATTATATATGAGATTTTGTATATACAATGAAAGAGATATGTGTAAATAACTTCTGTTTATAGAGCAAATTTATTTATTTAACTTTTACTCAAATCATTTCATCTAGTACTTTTTGAAATTATACAAATTAATTATAATTTTACCGAACTGGACTCAAGCATTTTTAGTAATAGTAGACCATGGCATCTCTAACGACGCTACTCTCGAGGGCAAACGTAACCCATCTTTCGACGCTGTACTGAATCGTTTCGCCTCATTTTACGAAAGTTGGTCCACGCCTCACGTCGCGCCGGCTTGATGCAATACACAGACTCTCGTGCACACACAAGTTGCGCTGTACTTTACTCATACTGCTTTTTGTACCTATAAATACTGTGCGAAAAATATAATAATCCAATTCATGCAGCATGTTTCTGTTGGATTTTTTTATAATTTCCATTCTGTGTGTACTCATTTATATCTCGTGTTTTTTTGATACGATATTATTTTTAATTCTACTAAAAATGATTGTGTATACATAAAGAGATTGTTTTAAATATACAATAAATGAATAATATTATCACAAAATTTCATTAATTGCGTCAGTTAAATATATCAATGAAATGTATACATCGTATTTTTATTTATTACTATGTTGTTTATGTAAAATCGAGACTGTTATTATCTTAATAATAAAATGCTAGAATTTCAAGCTTTCCATAAAAATTGGAATAGTTGAAAGAATATTAATGGAACCGTTATGGTTATTATGATTCTGAATGTATAATTAAAGATGTTGGAGATAATACGACAATAATATTGTAAAGTTACGATAATCAGTGATACTAAGTTGTGCTAACTAGACAATCTAATAATGTTAACGAAACTTCCATAATTGAGGACAAAGACAACTACACTTCTTAGTTAATGTTATAAAATTCGCAAATGAAAATTAATTTCAATGGTTGTATTGGTACGAAAACTTATTGATATAATTCACGCATGCGCTACTTTATAACATGTTGATTTCAATTAATTAATTTCATGAATTAGCTGTACAGTAATATTATTGAAAATTGTGCCTTATGTCAATTCCATGTATTAGAGCAAAATCGTTTATTTTTGTATACTAATAGTTATTTGTAGAAATTTAGATACAAAATCTAATAGCTAAATCACAATACACGTGAAAATTATATTGATGTTAATTTATCGATAAGTTGTATATAAATCACATTATATTATCTGCACATTGCAGATATAAGTTTTGAACCAATTATTAAATAATTAAAATTAATTAATGCAGGTTAAAACTGTCGAGTTAGTGAGTTATTACTCATGAAAATTATGAAACGAAATGACTACAAAAAATCTATTATATTGATATGGGTGCAATAATCAGTTGGTAATGATTGGGTAGTGTCAATTTAAGCATTAATATTATCAACGTTTATTGACTCGATGTTAATCATTTCAGTTAGAAGACTTTTCTCAATATTGATTTCTTCAATATCAATTAGAATGATATTAAATCAATGAATATTAATATAATGTATTGACAAATGAGATAACTCTTTATGCAGTTTAATGCTTTACAGTGATTACAATAATAGACCAAATTTCTGCAACTACTTTAGATTTTAAGCTAATAATAAAATTAAATTAGTTTAAAATATAATGAAATCAAATTCATGTAATGTTTGCGAATTAAATTAGAACATACATTAATGAAAAATTTAGATGTAATGTTTCTCTAATAAAATTTAATGTTGGTGGGAAATTAAAATTTGTATCTTATAAATTAATGAAATTTTGAGAAAAATTATTAAAAAATATATTTTTCATATA
>JABFQD010005902.1:0-10279 GCA_022817045.1 Psix sp. ZL-2020
ATCATTTTCTTAGGATTTTAAAATGTTATTTTAAACATTAACCCTCAGAATATAATGTAAAACATTAATTTTTAAATACTTAGAATTAGTTAAAAAATTGATGTTATATAGTCTTGATGTTATATTTATTAATTTTTCAAAGTTTAAACTAGTTACAGTAAATAGAACTACTAATAAAAATATAATTAATTCCTTTTTTTATACAATTATATGACATATCTATATTTATATATACCATTTCGCCCAAGTTTGAAAGTTCATGTTTTTAATTACATCTAGCCGAACTCGTTCATACTGAGGAATATTTAAGGTGGTAATTTAAAAAAAGTTATTTTCAAATAAAACACAAATTCTAAATATTTTCAGTCGTTGCGGTAGTACCACCTTAAAGCAATGTTTTTTTAAAAATATTGTATACTTTTTCGAAATCGGATTTTCGTATTTTTTGGTTACTATTTAATTCTAAAAATACAATTTTTTGCAGTTTCGCGATAAACATGGTTCCAAAAGTAACCTTCTTACAATTGATTTATAAGTTATATACATTTGTAATGCAGCGATAACACTTTAAGAGGATGTCAAAACTATATATATTTGCAAGTCAAACTAAGGTTTTAGTGTTTTTCTGAATTATTGATAACATAAGAGGTTTCATTCAATCCACAGGTCAAATCGGCCTTCATTTTAGTACGGAGAACATTATTGCGTAAGAAAAAATAACTTTTAGAATCAATTAAAATAAAGAAGAAGATCTCTTACCATGAAGTAAGGGTGTCTGTAATTATTATTCTTATGAGTGACATTTTTACGAAAACATTGATTCACTTCATTTTTCAACATGGAAGAATCATGTTTACAAGAAACATGATTTCATTTCAACATTTTCTCCGAACTACAAAGGTTTCTAATCAACACGTATTGAAACCTCGAAAACGAGTTCTTTAAAACTAATCATGATTATGGCAATTTTATTCATTATTTTATCATAATCAAATTCCTATAATATATTTTTATATTTTATTATTTAAAAACACGTCAATCTAATAATAAGCGATGAAGTTGTGAAAAAAATTTGTTTTAGTATATATTGATATTTATTTTTGCACTTTCCGTCAATGTATTATAATGTAAAATCAATTTTCTACTTGTCACTAGAATCCCCCATAACAGAGCTAAAATGATCTGACCATATAATCACATAATTATATTAAGATGATTTCTGAAGTCTACTATGTCGGGGTTAGTGTCTTCTCAAATTATATTTTTTTCATAATTAATTGAATATAATAAAGTATGTGAGATAATTCTTTGTTTATGGAAAAATGCTGTGGCGAAAGAAAAAGTAACTTTTATTGAGTAGTTTTCGCTCAGTAACCTTCCATATTTTTCGTAATAGGGTAGGATAAAAACGAGGGAGGTTACTAAGCGTCAACCTAACAATGAAAGTTAATTTTGCGTTTATTATAAGATTCTCCCGTAAACGAAAAATGATTTCACGTATTTTATAACATTCAATACCAAAAAGTTGAAATTCGAAAAGAAAAGAAATTTCGCAATTCTAGCTGTTCGTGCTGTTTCTGATTTTAAAATAAACATTATTAACTTAATAAAAAGCGTTATTACTTATAAATTATTGGAATAAAATTATCGATGAACTGAAAAATTAGTTTAAATAATTTTAAGCATTCAAAAATAGCAATCATTTTTGTGGCACAAATGACTTCCATTTTAAAAGCAAAAGGGTTATACAATAGCCAGAATGTTGAATTTTGATTTTATTTTCAAATAAAATATAAATAACTGACTCCGTAATATTAGCACTGATATTTCATGATCAGTTGAGAGTATGCAACGTTGCCAGCTTTAATTAAAATGAAGCAGACTTGTGATTTCATTGCAAAAAAAAAGCACAATTAATTGTTGTACTAAATAGATATAAACTAATTTAATTAAGAAAACATCGCATGTATTTCGCGTTAAAATATATATAGTATTGATATTTTTGTCATTTTTCATGAACTACTTTTGTGAAAATAATTTAAATAATACATCAGTTTTTACTTTTACGTCAACCGAGTGATGAAATTATAAGTCATTTCTTATACAGTGCATTTTAAAATACGCAGCCATTTAACAAAAAGTTGTACCTAACACTACAATGAACATAAGGTTAAATAAACGGAACACGACCAAATACAGACGTTTTTCATTACTGTTAATGTTTCATTTTTAATCATAATATGCGTTTTACTAAAGAAAAATATTCTAGTACATTTTGATAAACATTAAAATTATATATATCATTCTATTAGAATTAACATTTTTTATCGTTTTTATCAGACACTATTATTTTTATTTAAAACTTTATTTTGCAAACGAAGCTTTCTTTTCAAAGAATATATACAAATATAAAGTGAAAAATGTTGTATTTTACTTGATATTTGAAGCGAAAACTGTTTTTATATTTAAAAAGAAAAAAGTGCTAATAACTATCTATCTTCCATTAAATAATGAAGACAAATAAAGGTTTCTTTGCGTACATTTTAAAAAATATTCTAATCTTGATGAGCCCTAGCATAGATTTCGGACGTAAAGCATTGTCTCATTATCTAACCTGACCATTCTGAGACATTGCTTAATTGCTACGACTGATAAAATAGTATATATACACGAACTCATATTTTTGAACAAAAAACACATTCCAATTTTCATGTAACAATGCTGAAACTGAAGTTAAGCAACGTTTTTCAATCTGATTTTGAATTTCCATCGTAGAAATGATAAAAAAATGAAAACTAAAATTAAACTCTCAAGTGGAATTATATAAATCAAATATTTGACCTTTTAGAAGATGTCTAAATATAGGCACATGATGTTTTAATGATGCGATGCAAGTCATCGAATTGTTTGTGAAGACAATTATTGAACAAGCTAACATTTTGATAGAAAAATGAAAGCGTGAAAAAAATAAAAACCGATTCAAATAAACACAAAGACGATCTCTTGAGCGAGGCATCGACGAAAGTTTTAATTAAAAACTCATTCACTTAGCTACAAACAAAACTAAATATCCCGCGCCATAAGATATTTCACTCAAAAAGTTGCTTCAAACACAAATTACTTTTGAATATGACCGTGATACCATATAGCCGGAACCTTAAATCTGTTACAAGAAGAAAAATTTATCTGACAAAATGTTATCTTTAGTAAGATAAATCTGGCCTTGGAAATTGGTCGGCTTCTTGATACAATAAATAATTGATTTTGTGAGAGTTATGATAAACGCATTGTTGCATTAATTCAAAAATATATCTCGAAAGGTGATTTGAGAGCTCTTCTGAATCTGCACGGAAAGAATGTACGAATACCTCACATTATCTTTCTATCTTAACATTCTTCTGTCCGTATATTCTCTCCCCTCTCACTGAGCCGAGGCATTCAGGGTCTATGTGTCCAGATGCAGGAGGCTACAGGTGTATGAGAGAGCCTATCAGACCTGTTTGTCCTACTCGGAACTCAGTCGTCGTTCGACCGTCAGCGTCGTGATTTCGCTTCGTTCGTTAAATGTTATTTCAACACACATGTTAAGTTACTGCATTCCTTTTGAGCCATATCCCAAACCGTTATACTTATCCCCCTCGATTCATTAATTTGCTGCTGCATTTCAATCCGAACTTTTGAATCGCGCTAGATTTTTGAACCGTCGACCGTTGTGTTATCATCTTCAGCATTTTAATTAAACTCAAACCTATTTCGACAGCGCGTAGAAAGGATCAAATGCTGAATAGACGTTTGATGCGTGAAAATGTTATCGTTGCGACCAAGTTTGCGATCATCCATTAAAGTTTGTGATTCAATTTGAAAGTGATTATCTATATGTCAGGTTGTTTTATACGTGCTGTGGTTTGTGTCCAGTTTCATGCGAGCCTTTTGTCTTTGACCAATTGTGAATTCGGATCCAACATACGAAAGAATTAATTCTCATTTAAATTCATCCGACGAGCTGGAATATGGGATTGTTTTTATCCCCCTCAATAAGGTACGTCCGTGTAAAATGTTTTCTCTCGCTCTGTGAAGCCGAATTTGAAATGTCGCTTCTCAGACAAACATTTGTGGCCAAAAGTTATCGAAATGTGATTGAGAGCAATGCCGTTTGCCCAAATTACACAGATAATTCCCGCGTTTCGTTGATATCAAAAAATTATTATTTGCTCTCACTAAAATGCTATTTCAATTAAGCTTTGAGGTTGTAATAACGGGGTTATTTGGATATTTACGTGTGCAAACATCTGGATGATGTTGCCATAATTACAAAAATTCCCTCACGAATTAAGAGCGTGCAGATCGCTGGTTATTTAGATGCGTACACGCACTCACGTAATAATTAAAGTTTTTCATACTAGAACTGCTACTAACGCCGTCTGATAGTTCGGTTAATTACTTGAACAAGCAGACGAGGAATTATGTCCCGTGAAATGATATTATTCTGCCCGATGGAGAAAACATTTTTATTGAACACTTGAGTATTCGGCAGAATAATGCTCACCATCTTTATCTTTCCGCTTGTTTTCTAATAAATATGCGAAAGCCACGCGTGAAATTTACAATTACTGATTCGTTGAGAAAAATAATTGGTCAAATAAACTTAGTGTCAGCTTCATTTGACGAATTATTTTTCTCAGGCTTCATTATACTAAATTGCTTTCCACCATTTTTTTTCTTCATGTTCATCATTTAGTTTTTGAATTTCCTTTAAATTTGGGTCGAGAATTTATACACGAGTTTAGTTTGAAGCGTGAAATCTTGTATCAAAAATGAATTCCCTTGATTTCTAAGAATGTGATTTTCACTTTTGACATTTCGAAAAGTATCATCGGTTTAGCGTTGCAAGGAGGATATTACATTGTAAAAGTCGTAGTTTCGGTGTTTTACGAGACGTACAGATTTTCCAATAAATTACTTTTATTCTGAAGCTTTTCGAGTTGGATTATATTTTTTTATCTAATTGAAAATTGTTGTAATTTTTTTTATTTTTGTCTATCACCTGCTCTGTGCATTTGACAGAACAAGCTATTGGTTTTTAAGTAATACAATGTTGATTTTGCAATTTTTTTTCTTTTGTAAAAATAAATGTGTTGGGGGAAAAACATTTTAACTACGAACGTTAAATGTATTCAAACATAGCTTTAGACACATAGACTATTATTCTGTGAATTATCATTGATCAAATCTGATAATATAACAGCGTGTAACACAATTTAATTGCGGTAACACGGTAGTGGTGCTAATTCAGCAAATCATATTTCTCGTATAGTTAGTATTTATGATTTAAGTTTCTTTTTCGAGTAAATACACGAATAAATGTTTCATTTCATTTCATGAACTTATTATGTCATCATTATTGATTACACAAATCAGTTGAAAAATTATATTTTTTCATGAAATTATTGTTGTAAAAGCAATTTCCTGTCACTTTTGAATTAATTCATATTTGTTTCAAATTTAAATATTTGATTAATGAATAATTAATTGACGGTTTACTTATTAGAGAAACCATTAAATTCGAATAAGTAAAAATGAACTAGAAATGTAGTCAAATATATGAATGATAAATTTGAATGTATTTTTGAATGATTATGATTGAGTTTTTAAATATTTATGTTATTAAATGAATAGGTAAAAATATTTTTACAATTCTTCAAATGTTAAATAAATATAAACAATACGTATATTGATTAATTCAAATTATAACATTGATCAGTTTTAGTACACCATTTTCGATATTTATTATTATATGAAATAACAGGTATTCGGGAACTAACGGTATAACGGTATTTCGATGATCATCTTTGAAATAATCTCGGTTCGAGTTCACGACGAAAATTGAACATGCCTTCATTGAAGTAGGACATATAATCTGGAAAAATATCGTAATAATTATTTAGATTATTTTAAAAATGTAGTGATTAATTACCATCGATTGTTCTCTCACCAAATAACTGAAAGATTTTGTGAATGATACCAATGTTTTTTATATTAAAAGCCGTATAACGACACGTTTATTCGAATTCAATATTACCGATTTAAAGCGCTTATTAATGCAGTTAACAAAAAATACTTATATCTAACTATCGAATTTAAAACTATATAATATCACTTTTTTATCTCAAATTAATAAGGATCGATTAGTTTTAATAAATTAATTTCGTTATATCAACAATTAAATAAACGTAAGAAGATATTCATTGGAAATGTTATATCACTTTACATATGAAATATATATAATTATTATTCAATTTTATTCAAGTTTAATACAGTTTTCAACTCCAAATTTGGAAAAAATGACATATTAAGAACATAATACTCATTTAAATGAACTGGAAATTTATACATGTTTTTTATCAACTGAAATCTAATGATATAATGTAAAAACGACTTTATTCAAATTTCCATGAAATTTAATCATGAAAACTGTTTTAAAATATAAATTCAAGTGCATATTAAGCGATGTAAAAACCGAAAAAAGAGATTATTTTTGTTTGACAAATATACGAAAAATTATTTTTACGCTTCTTGTTTGGACACAGAAATCGTTTTTAACCTTGGTAACAAAGTTTTTCCTAGTCAAAAAAGTGTAAATTTATACTTTTCATCCACTTGTTTACTAAAATTAACTTTGCACCTTTGCTACAAGCTCTCAAAAATTAACCTATTTGTCCACTTAATACACAAAGTTATATCCGTGAGTCGAGTGCAAAAGAAATTGGCGAGTTTATTTACGGTTATTATATCAGGCACCCTCAAAAAACCCTTAGCTTGCTTTCGGCAACTCTCGGATTTCCTCAGGTGTCTTCGGCTTGCACTACAACTAACTTCATCACGATTGCTTACTTTGCACCCTGCATATAAAATTAATTATTTTTGCAAGTAAAAACTTTCTTAAATTAAAGATTTTTCTTTTTCATCTGTGTCCAAATATTTATACGATTTCAAAGTTAATACTAAAAAACAATCCGCAGTTTTTTCGTTGATGTATACTGAAACACGCCTTTTAGTCTAGATCTAGATTAGAAACATGGTATTATCTTTTTTATAAACATGGTCAGAAATAGCACTGTCTATCCTAATAAAATATGTATCGAATTATGAATATTGATTGTTGTTTTTAATAGATAATTTCTGATCGATTACTGAAAGCCAAACTGTGGCTTTGAATAATAAACGAAAACTTGAAGAGATGAAATGTTGACAAATAATGTTAAGTATTTTTCACAATTTTTACATTTGCTCAATCGAATATAGTGCTTATAAAACCGAATTTGAGTTAAAAAAGTTGGAAAGGTCGAAAAGTATCGCTTGTAAAAGTCATACTGATTATAGCGATGCAATTAAGAAAATTAAAAAATTATATGGGTACTCTATTACATAGTTTGTTTTATAGCAGAAAGAAAATTGCGTAATTTGAAATGTGAAATTCAAACACTTTAAAAAGTTCGAAATCGTCGTAATATATTATGCTGGAGAGATCATTTTTTATTATTAATGAAAATCCGATATACCTATTCTGTATCAGGCAGCTAACATTTTTCTTACAATTTATGAACGAAAAATAAATTATAAGAAAGATCAATATCCTGTTTTAAAAAGAATTGTGGATATGGTACACAAATAAATTTCTTTTCAGCTTAATTTCATATTATTATGGCTATTCTTGACTCGATTTATTGAATCATTTTTAACATTTCCAAGTAAGTTCAAAAAAATTACTATTTGCATACGAACAATTATTATATACTTTGTATAAATTTAATACAGTATTCATTTATTAATTTCGCTCCAGTTTTTATTTTTATTTTCGAATTCTGGAGTTTTAACACAGGTTTTGAGATTTTATACACTCAGACATATTATAAATATCAATTTTATTTATATCGGTTAATAAGTTAAAAATATTATTTGTTAAATACAATTGATATTAGATAATAAAGATTAAAGTAAATAATATAATTATATTCGATTGTGTTATCTTCTTGAGTAAAGTTATCTTTTGTACGATAACTTTTTATACATCAAATAAAATCTGATAATAAAAAATATCAAGTTCCGGAAAGTGATATTTTGTATTGTTTTGATCTTTAATCGAGCACTATAGCTTTGCTTAGTTAATATTGATTTTGTAATCATCTGAATGATCTATCATTTCGTATTTATCGTTAGTTTATAGGTGTGACCCGAAAATTCAATATAATCATGATAGTTTGGAGAATGCTTCTATTATATTCTATACAATTATTAATTATTCAGCATTTCTCTCTTGTAAATAAATCTAAATAGCATTGAATATTAGAAGTTTACATCGAAGTTTCACTGTAATAAATTATAATATTCAAATAATGAAAAAAATGTTACAAAATTATGCCATGATATCAAAGATAAATAACATTATTTTCTTTGAAAATTCAAATTGTATATACATGCATTTATATCATGATTTATAAATTACTTGAATAATTTTTCAGCAGATAAGTTTACTTGATATAAAATAAAAATATTTGTTACATCTTTATATAGCATAAAGATATATATGTTATAGAAATAATTAACTAATTAAAATGAAAATTGAATATCAAATTTTATAAAATAATCCAACAACAAACAAATTAAGTATTTCATCTATATTACATATACTTTTTTTATGTTTATTTCAAAATAACAAAAAAGCCTAGATGCCACCATTTTGCCGAGATTTTTATTCATAATTTATTATCGACCACATTTATCATGCTAAATGACAACGTCGCAGGTAAAAGGTATAATAAATTAGGTTTACTAGAAACAAACATAATTTTGCATTAATGTAAGTTAGTTTTCCGTAAAATGCGTACTATTGAGCTGTCTGTTTTTCGCAACTATAAATTATTATAAATAATTGTACCCAAATATCGATAAAACAATATTTGATCCAGATTTTGAAGTCACTCCTAATTACCTCCTTGCTACTTTTAACAAGTACAGATATACTCATCTCCTCTTAAAATCCCAGCTCAAGTTTTATCAAGGCCAATGGCCACACATGCCCGACTCAAACATCAGTTTCTTCATTCAGTTTCTATGAAAGAAATTCCTGCAAAAAGAGGATTGTACGTTTGTACTGTTCGCTGACCTTGATTGTCGAAGTTCCTTTTTGACAAAGTAAATTTACCGCGCTCATAAAGTTTCGATCTCAAAGGCAAGGTTAAAATTTGTTGCAATTAAAATAGAAGATAAAAAAATAAACAAGCGAACTCTGGTGTACGAGAATATACGGTAGTTGATGATGGTCGCGATGATTCGTCGAGCGAGTTCAAAAATACCAAGTACCTTGTTTGATACAAACAGGAAACGAGCAGGGCAGTCGTTAATGATGACCAGTGATCGTTGCCCATAAACGAGTCGCTTGTTCCTAACGGAACGGTTGTCGAAAATTTTTTTTCTTATAGAAAAAGTTCTTAAAATGTTGATACCAGTGTTGCAAGATTTGAAGACGTTTCTCGCGCTGTTTTGCGGATTTTACATTAGCTAAAAGAAGACGAGAAAATCTACAAATCTTGTTACACAGGTTCGTACGAAGGAGAAGCTAAATGGAGGTCTGTATTTCTGTCTTTTTTCTTTCTACGAGAAATGCGTACAAAGTAAGAAACAAAGAGATACGTCTCGATTTAGATTCTCAGTTATAAATGTTCCTCCGGTTTTCGCAAAGTGCTTTTCTGGAATCATTTTTTGCAATTTCAAAAAGTATCCATTTTTCATCCAATTCACTTTATTTTGCAACAGTTTATTAATTAGCATAAATTAAATGATAAGATAATCGGAATAAAACGTAAACTTTCGTCAATATTAAGAGAATTAAAATTCTTTTCTGCATATGCTAGTGTGCAATAATTTACAGGATATAATTGTATTGAAACAAAAATGTAAACAATATGTAACACAATTTTACCTTGTAACATATTTTACAATGATTTTAACTGTCAAAGAATTACAAAGCAATATTTGTAAAATGCAGTTTTTGAACGTTCATTTTCTGTACATAAAAGTTGTTTCTATCTATATATTCATAAAAGTTTCGATTATTCAAGGATAGCACGAATTTCAATTAACAAAAACAAATGTTGCGTTTTTTGGACTACAGTGTATATAAATCAAAGTAACAATTTCTTTACAACTAAGCCATACAACTGGATTATTCCAATGTAATAGAAATTCATGACTGATTTTATTATTAGATTAAAAATATATC
>JABFQD010005903.1:0-10279 GCA_022817045.1 Psix sp. ZL-2020
AACAAATATTATAACATGTATATAATATATATATAAATTAAAATATTATTTTATAGATTTTATACATAGCATTTTTTTTAAATTATATATATAGATTCATTAAAATCGCGTGTCTTTTACATACATTGTACATAAAATTTACATATATTTAACATACCAACAATCCTACAAAACAACTTGTTTAAGAATTTTTAAAATATATTTTTAAAGTTACTAAATTTGTTTTAAACTCTGCATGAAACTACTGAAAACGCATTCTACCCGACATAAATAACGACAATAACCACTCATTTTCTTTATTTATAGAATATTTTTAAATGGGATTAACATTGAAAGATTTATCAAAGACCATAATTATAGTCATAAAAACGTCATTTTTTATTATTCCCTATGATTTATGAAAATAACACTTTTGAAATAAAGTTTTGTTCGTTAGTTGTAATTGTTACTTGGTATAAAAAATTTTATCGTTGCATCAGACTATAATATTATTCAAAATTCTATGTTTTAAAAAAGTAACAATATTATTCAACTTTTTGTTAAAAAAATATTAAACTTTTTCAATAATGGAGTAGCCCATTTATAATTTAAATTACTTAAATGAAAATAATATGTATTATAATAAACCAAATTACTTGTAAATATGCGATTACAAACCTTTAGCAGTGAAGTATATTCAAGCAAACAGTAGCATTCTAATAAATAACGTTCATCGTAGATACTTTTTAAAGATTATAAAAAATTGTAAGACTTTATCAATATTTTCCATAAAATTGTAATTCAAATACAAACTGCTCTTTTAAATTTGCTATTTTAATTAATTAATATTTATAATAAACTGATTGTAAATGTTCGTGTATCTAACAACTTTTAATTTTTAGTTAAAAATTCTCTTAATGATATTTGCACAAAAATAGTTTATATATTTTAAAATAATAATATTCTCAAAACGCTAAATCATTCTGTCATACTGAGAGAAATTCTAGACGAAATTTTACTATTTCTCATACAACTGCGGACTTTTTATAGTAGATAACAAAAACTAACCTTAAAATCGCAAATTTTTACTACGAAATGTAGTAAAATTCAGTGAAAAAAATTAAATTTTATTTTTATTTAATAGCAAAAATTCGCGATTTAAAAGTTAGTTTTTGTCATCTACTACAAAAAGTCCGCAGTGATATGAAAAATAGTAAAATTTCGTCTAAAATTTCTCTCAGTGCATGTACTAAAATATTTCTACCTCACTTAAAAAAAGATATAACCTGAAAAACTACCAATTGTTTTACGAAATAACGTAATTAACTCGATAAAATGGGATTTAAGATTTTAACCCAATATAAAAATAAAAATCGTTTTTCTATTAATAAGTAACATATTATTTTAATATAAAATGAATATTTTAAAGTTTGTTCTCAAACAACTACAAATTGATTAATTTTGTTATAGTAATCTAATTCAATACTAACTTGGCTTAATTGCAAGTTTTGATTTAATTATACAATTTTCTTACACTGGCACCTACCAAAACTTTATCGAATATTGAAATAAAGTATTTCTTAGCATTTTTCTTCTGTTAAAAATTACATATAAGATCCACACAAGATAATTATCGTAAAAGCCGATTTAATTACCCATAATACAAAAGACATTGTCTGATCCATTACAATAAAATATTTCATTAATATTGAATAAAGTATAAGATTAGATGAAATGCATGCATTAAATAATTAACGAATTCTAGAATATAATCTAGAAAATACACGATGTCAACTAGCAACGTAAAATCCCACCCATGATTATGGTGCGCAGAATTTCAGCAAAATCGAGACGCGCATTCATTTGAAGTGTATGGTAAATGAAATACAGTCGCATGTTTTTTTCTGTTAATTACCAATAATGCTTTTGTTTTAAAATCTGCTAGAATCTACCTAAGTTGGCCACCATCTACGACAATCTAATAACCACTAAACTTTCATTTATTTTTTATGACACTGTCATAGCTACCCATTAAAAAGTCAAATCGAAGACGAACATAAGTCTATATGCTTTATATAAAACTACATTAGTCCTTATAAAAGCCTAGATATTTACTAAATAATATCGAAGAAATCAGAAACGAAATATTTACATAGCAAACATTAATATAAGCCTTTTTCGTATGATGGTTTGGCTATGTTACTTTCGGATAGATGTATGCATATAAAGGAAGACTACTTACGAGAACGCACCTTTCAGCACAACACAAAAGGTGTTGCGCTGATGCCTCTCAAGATTCCATATTTAGCCCAAACATGAATATCGAATAACTTCGAACGTTGAATATTTAAAGTCGCTTTCGACAGCTTACTGCGATGAAGTTGTCACAAGATTCTACGCCTGCCAGATATGCTGAATACGTAGCAACCATTATCGTGGTTTGCATTCTTCGACGCGCTCGCCGTTGAACAGTTCTAAGAGACAACAGTAACGACTATCTTGTATCTGAAATACTTGGACGAAATGTCCAGGCGTCACATTTGATATATTTATATCCATTTTTGGCTTTTTATCCAGCTAATAACTAACAAGGCCTCTAAGACTAACGGCAAACGTTCCTGAACCGAAACTAAGCAAACATTGCTTTTTCATGGTACCGGTGCAACCAGTCCTGGTAGTCGTACTCTATGAAGTAGAGACCTAGGTTCAGATTAGAAAAGGAGGGTCACCGGAACAGCACAGAGATTCTTTATGAATACCTTCGACGTATCTAATAATATCCGAACTGCCATTGTTGCATCGATGATTCCGATCAACATTTCTGCCCTAACATGGTAAGAATTATAGCGAAGAGGAACACTTTTAGGACTAAAGGAAACGGAGTTCGAAATTGATCCGAACTCCGGTGACAACGGTAAGCCGAGAAGACTTAAGCAAAACGAACCTAAAATCTGATTCAATATTTGGAAATATAAATCAATCGTTAACATGGTAAGAGTTTTTTCTGTTTGACTTAAGTACTAAAAGATCACAAGTACTTTCACCAGTAGTAGATGATTCTCATTTACTTCTTCACAGTACTACACATCTTTTTCGTCTATTAACATGAGCCACAAATGAGAATTACCGTGAAAGAACTTTTTAGAGACCTCACATCGGATACATTGTATAGTGGATGCTGCATATTAAATCGTCGTAGAAAACACACAAAAAATATTGATATAGAATTTCGTGAATCTGGCTATTAATTTCAGTTACAAGGATCGATTGTGACTTTCGTTATAGTTTCGTATATAAAAATCTAAAAATATGCCTTGAATAGGCTTAAGACGCAGTTCCACCTCGAAAGAAAGTGAATATGATTATAGGGTGGATTTTAAACCGAGAGGTGAAAGTTGATAATGCTTAGTGAGTGAGAGTCATGATATTACATAATAATTAATTTACATAATATATTTTCCCCAACCTTCAAAAATAGTGTATTATGTAGCGATTAATCAACATACGACACATAGTTGTTAGTCCGCGTGTTTAGTTTTTAGGAAACTTAAAACTATTCTATTACGGTAAAACTATCATTACTATTCTATGCATGGTAAAAATTTATCATTACATTAGACCTCAAAATACGTATGACATATACCATCTAGTGTCATGTTAATAATAAATTAATAAAATAAACATCATGTTTTTACATATATTCTTTTTCTAAACAAATGACTTGCGATCGCATAAGAGTGCAATCAGTTTAGTTGAATAAAAAAATAAATTTTTTATTTTACGACCATTTGTAGCATCAAAAATTATTTAATATTTCTAAAGTTCTTTTCACTGCTTACTTAGAATATTTACTTTTATTTATAAAAAACAGTGTCACACTTGATTACATAGTTCATTACACACATTTGCTGATAAAATAATTTATGAAATCTTAATCTATCTGGAGAGTAGATTTCACAGAGAACGTTTCACACAGATAACTACAATTTAATATTAGGAGAAGAATACAAAATAATTATCTTATTCATACCGACAACGTTTCCCATCAAACAAAACTGACAATTATTTCGATTATAAAGCAATACAATACGAGTTAAAATATCCTTAATCATCGTTTAATATATTCCATATGTTGCGATATTTGTTTAACTTGAAAGAATCATAATTTAGAAACATTTATTTCAAAAATTGAGTTGTATTGTATTCAATATATATTAATTGCACTTAACAAATTCATGTTATAAATCTCACAATCATCATAGTTTCTATAGTACTTATAAGATTTTATAACGGATGCAGAGTGTCTATGTAATTTTTTTTAAGACCTTAAGAACAAATCTTGAATACTAAAATATGTGTTTTCGTGGAACGTTGATGTATTTGTACTAATTATTTTAGCATTGTCAGCCTTTTTTCATTCGCTTATGAAACATCTTAATGAAGAATTTTTTAACATCAGTTTGGCAACTGACATATTTGCATTTTATTTTAAAATATACCTAATAGCAGGTGTAGTTTTAACTATGAGACAAAAAATTATGTCTAAAGAGAAGAAAATGTGTTAAGATTCCGTGCAAATTCATATTCTTATTGCTGTTATATATGGGTCTACATTTGAATCCATATTTTCAAACTCCATGAATGATATAAGCTTAAGAAATAATAGATCATTAAATGAAGAAATATTACGTGTAAATATTATATATAGACATTTAGTTAAAAACATATACAACAGAATATAAGAATTTATATCATCTGGATTATGTAATATAATTCAACAAATATATTTACAGCATTTATTTATACTTTTTTATTTTATCAAAACTTGTTTAAGTTTTTAATTATAAATACAATGTCGTTAGAAGAAGTCCAACAATACTAAATGTCATTAACACACCTCAAAATAACTGTTTCAGTTTATTTTTTTTTCTTCACCGACATTTATAAAGTAGCTTTTTTTCATCTCGTAAGATCTTGAGACTTGAACATTGATATGATATATAGAAAGATTTATCACTCCTCTGTTTCATTTAACTTTATAAGTCACCATTTTACATTTATACTATATGGACATATCAAAATTACTAGAAATACCAACATCTTTTAAAATAAATTTGAATAATCAACTACCAAAACTTTCTATTAAAATAATGTCACATGTTCTACAATTTCTTTTCGTGTACAAACACCTATTGTATAAATTGATTTCTTCTTTTTCATTTCAAATAGAACTGTTAATTAAAGTTGTCTTAGCTTCCTATATTCAATATAGTAGTGATGCTGATACTGATAATATAATTATGATTTAAATCATTACAAACTAAATTGTAATCGTGAAATTGATCACAACAAATTGGTCTTTCTTCACCAAGAAATATTTAATCATTGGAATTATAATTATTATTATTTTTTTTTTTTTTTGAAAGTATTACTTGTTTGGTGATTAAACAATTTCAGACTATAGAAGTGATTCGACCGTGAAATGGTTTGAAAAGTTGAATTTGAACTCAGTTTTTCCAACTTTGTCATTGCTGGATGTATTCAATTCTTTTATTTCTAGTTGATTTCGTATAAAATTATATGGAACTGTATATATTTTTATACAGATGTAGCTACAAAAAAGAAATCAGGTAATTCAGAAATTAAAAATTTTATTTTTCAGTTTGAAATAGTCTGTTGGTTGAACCAGAGATTGTATTAATAATTAATTTATAAATAAAATAAGTATAAATATTGTAGAGTTCATCATAACGAAATAAATATTACTTTATGCGATTATAAATATAGCAATAATTAACTACAAAAATTAAAAGTAACAAAAAATAACGCATTTTGGACTTTTCAATTTTAAAAGACATAAATCGATGTTACGAATATTAAAACTTGTTTATTTGAATAAAATTTAAGAGTATAAAAAATAATTATTATAATATATTAAAATTATTATGAAAATATCCTTTAAATTTCTAACAGAAGGTATAATATTATGCCAAAAAAACTAGTTCGCGTAAGATGTCCTTAACTTAATATATGCATGGGCAAATGAATCAGCGATGAATTTATGTTGCTGCATTTTTATATATAGATCAATATTTATATGTAAATATATTTCAATTAAAAATGTAAATGAAAAATTTCATGGAAATGTATAAATTACAGTCTGTACATGAAGAAAGCTGTTTTTCTTGATTTTACTTAAATTAACAAAAAAATTATACTGACATGGGATTAACCAGATTTTTCAATTAAATTTACTAAATGTTTTGGTGATCATATGACAAATAAATCAAATAAATAATCAATAACAAAAAATTATCAACTAAAATATTTTAATTTAATACACAAAAACATTTTATTGAATAACAACGACGAGCACCTGTTTACATCCTGGGACTCATCATCTCAGCTAAACTATTTGACTAGCCTTATACATTGATTAACATTTTTTGTATAATTTTCTCCAATTTTAATCTCTTAACGTTTATTTTCTTTACTTTGCACATTAGTTACAATTATATATAGTTTTATTTGTAGTTCACGTCTATTATATTTATTTGATTACTTATTACTCGGATCAATTATTTATACACATCTTATTTACTTATTTATTAACTTATTAATTCATTCATTTTATTATTTTCAACACAGTTACTGATTGATTGTGAGATATTGTATTTATTCTAAAATATTAATTTTTACACATTTTATTTTTTTACTTCGACGTGGTACTCTTGAGCTCTTGTCGCCCCTATATATAAATATATAATTCTATTCAACAACCGCCACAAATTTTATGTTATAAACTATATGCTTTATCTTGGGTACTTGTCGCTCGTGTAAATAATTTTATATAATTTCATTTATTTGAACGTATTAGTGACTTTGTTCATCTATACACAATCAATTTTTCGATATTTGTATCCATTTTTTATTAAAATGTAATTTATTATTTATCTACACTGGTCGAAAAAAAGCAAAACCCTAATTTTATTGAAATTTTACCATTTTTCAACCCATTGGATCTACCGTAATTTTAAGTGGAAACGATTATTTTTTTCACCAAATTAAAACTTGGAATCTCCTCTGATAATGTTAAGAAAAAAAATATTAAAAAATGGGTAGACTTCGTGTAAACAACATGTAAATAAAACGTTTTTTTAACAAAGTTTTATTTTTCGCCAACTTTGAATATGTACAGGGAAAAATATTGCCTCTAGAACCCATAATTTTTGTAATAGATTATTAAAATTCATTATTTTTTTAACCAAATGGAAAATAAATTTTTGTTATTCGATAAAAAATAGCGCACTTATGGACAATTAAATATCGTGTTGCATTTTTGTACTTTTTTCAGTATAACTGGTAAAAATCATACAGTCTTAAATACTCACAAATTTAAATAAAGCGGAATAAGTATGGCATATAAGTAGTGTGACTTTAACATAGCTGCGACATCTACATACAGTTATGGCATGGCAATTGTATAGCAATGCAGAGTAGTGGCATGATAACGGCCAAAAAATTCCATAGCGATGACATAGCATACCATAGCATTGGCATGGAAATTGCATGGTAGTATCAGAACAGTGGCAAGGCAATAGTATGGCAATAGAATAACATTTGCAGGGCAGTATCATGGCAATAGCATGACACTGTCATACCAATACACTACCTTGCTAATGATATTCCATTTTCCTGCTATTACCTTGCTACCATGCTACTAACCAATGCATTTCATTTTTCTGACACAGATATCATATGGGTTGTGTAACTATTTGTAAATACTATGTGATTACATCTCATCAGAATTGTTATTATTATGTACAGTGAAATCTAGCTAGCAGTTATCTTGAGATTCGGCTGTGTCCTATTGCAGTTAATTAATAATCTACGGTGTCACTATGTTTTTCTGTAATTTGATATGTTTTTTCTTAGTCATTGCTTTAACTCTTGTTGCTTAGTGTTTCGCTAGAACTACGCCTAGGAGTCCTGTGAACGTTTAATTTTTATTTTTTATATTGATATTATGCATTTTAGTTGTTACATATGTAAGTAATCTTTCGTTGATGGTTATAAATGCGAGAATCGCAGTGAACGTTTTTACTCCCGCTTCACAAAATTCAAATTCACGAGGATTCGTCTATTATTAGTTCAAGTGTTGTATCACTTGTCAACAGTCTAGTCATAGTAATCATCACGGTTCGGCTAACGAATCAGACGAGCCCGAATCGAGCTTACCACTAGCACACCACTTGTTAAAAAAGGTATTAAAAAAGTGGTGACAACAGCTTAACAGGAATTCCTGATCTTTTGATAAATGTGATCAAAGAAGTCAACGTCTTACCTCAGGAACTTTCTAATCCTGATGACCTTAAGCAACTGAGGGATACTGTCTTGGGAATCTCTAAACTTAATGAAGCAATTTCTATCAACCAATGTAATTCTGCTGATATAGCAGTACTATCTGAAATCTGTTTTAACCTGGATAATCGCATGAGCAAACCTGAAAAGAGCTTTAAGACTCTTCAACGTCTTGTCTGATCCAACTCATAACCTTCTTTGTCATCTGTTTCTTTCATTCATCCAGATTTGAGTCGTGAATTCGTCATCGTTGGCCTTAATGCCTCTATTTCATTCTTGATCTACTCCAGCAGGTCAAAAAGTTATCTGCTGTCCTCGGAATATGTTTTGATGATAACATGATTGATAACTTGATTCGTTTTTCTTTATTCCAAGGCAAGAATCGTATCCTTATTTGTCTCTTTCCTCTTCAAATAGGATAGGAATGAGTGGTTTAAGGCGAGGAAGACGAAGAGCGATATATTTCTTCGTGAAATTGCTACATCGGTGTATGAAAATAAAAAGATCTTTATTAATGAAAGATTCTGCAGCCATGAGGTCATGGCCCAAACGTTACAATACCAACCACATATAATTGCTGTCACTGAGACTTAGCTACATGACTCAGTTCAGGATAACAACGTATCACTTGATGGGTAAAATATCATTCGACATGACAAAAATGATACGAGAGGTGGTAACATTTCTTTCTGTCTGCATGACTCTATTATTAATTTCGACCTACTCGATTTATCTCCGATAGATCCGTCTCCTCATACAGGGTTTTATCATTGTTTGTATTAATTTGCATGATATTCCTCTCCTATTAGCGATTGTTTATCGTCAGTCCTACTTCTCCTTGTATCATTTGTTGAAGCCTTTGATGGTTTCCTACCTTTTTATCCGAATTTTATCATCCTGAGTGACTTCAATCTTAACATGCTAACTAATACTCCTGGTTCTGGCTACATAAAAGACTTCACATTCACTTTCGTTCTATTTATTGTCCTAAAGCCTGTCCAACACATTTAACTTCAAACATACTCTTCTCGATCTATGTCTGATTGATATGTCTGAGTCTCATATAACATCAGTTCATCAAGCAGGATCGCTCTTTCTTTCTGGCCATAAACTGCTTCAACTCTAATATGATCTACCTATTTCTACACTGTTACCCAAAATTGTGAAATATAGCAATTTCAAAAATGTTATTTTGGACAAACTGACTGATAAATTTGATAAATCGCTAGTCTTAGATTCTTTTGACTTTGCTGATCTTAACCATGCCATCTCTTGCTTGAACCATATTATTATGAATGTCATCTACGTGTATGAACCCAAAATAACCCTCAAAATGAAGAATCCACCCGCACTTTGGATGACTCCATTTAGAAAATCTCAAAATGACTATAGAAATGAGCTACAAATTTATTCTGAGATCTTTGAAATATCTTTCGATTTTAACTTTCTGCATCTCTACATCTTCACTATAACTTAAAAAATTGTATGGAGGGAGTTTCACTCACTTAGTGTTATAAGTACTCATGTTATTAATTCTGCCTTGATCTTGTCTGCTGATAAAGTTAATGACTTTCTTCTCGGTGCAGTAGATGAAGAAAACTTTTCCTACTACTCATATTACACAAAATTTAACACCTTTATACGTATTCGCATTTCCAACTACTTTGATCGTTAGGATCGGTTTAAAATTGAACGGCAACGTATTTACTTTCTAGGTTGCTTGATATTTTATATCTTGCTAAATAAACAACAAAAATATCACTCAAAAAACTTGATTTTGAGATCTAGTGTTGTAAGTTTAGTTTTGTGTTTGACTATGGTTGCAACGTATGAACTCAGTGACATTGCTTGTTACAATAGTGATGTTTTCATAAGTACATTTATCAAATAATTTTCCTTACTCCGTTTCTATTAATTATGAATTCCAATTATACTTGCT
>JABFQD010005904.1:0-10278 GCA_022817045.1 Psix sp. ZL-2020
TTTATATATAAGGCATATATAGAATATATGTAAGATCTATATGGAAAATGTATGGTATTTATATAATACGTATAAAGAAGTTATAAAAGACGTATATATAAGACATATATGGAAACTTCATTTTAATAAAATGAAGTTAGGTCATATATGGATCCATGTACAGTGGTGTTTTTATAAAATATATATAGGAAGTGTATGGAACTTAAGAGTTGTTAGAAAACACGTGTCTATATACGTGCATATAGTTTTATATATGCAATATATTTCATACATGTTTCATATATGTCTGATATATATGACATACATGCAACATATATACCAAGCATTTCATCAAATATATAAAATGAATGAAAATCTCATATACTCTGAATTTTAATTATTAAACTCAATGAAATAATTCATTTAAAACAATTTTTGTGCTTTTAAATCAAGTTTTTAAGAATACAACACTTCAATTTAAAACGTTCGAAAATATTGTAAAAGTGAAGATAAATAAAACTCAAAAATCTTTTAAAAGTGTGGAAAAAACATTTGAAATTAAAAATCGAACTTTTGCAATGTAATACTTTTTCAAGCAAAATTATTTAATGCAGTATATATATGCGTGATAATAAAATGTCAGTAAATGTGTCATATATGAACCACATATATTTAGAATTATTATTAGAACTTTTGCCCGATTTGTACGATCTCAAAAGATTAATATTCTCAGTTTTATGGAATTCTTTAAGTTAACTAATTTCTAAATCAAAAATCGAAATTATTAGATTAATTGAAAACATTTTAATAAAGCCAAGCTATTTCTGAAAGTCTCGTTATCCGAAATTTGGTGGAAGTTTTCAAATAGTAAGAACTTTTTCCAGACATATTGTCGAAGAATAAATGTTAATTTGAATCATCAATTAAAAAATCATAAATTGATTATTTGAAATAATTTCTTCAAAATGCAAAAATAAAAATAAACTTACAAATTATAACACTGTTAAGATTATACATAATAATGAAACACTTTTAATATTTCGTTAAAACTAGTCCATCCTATACCTTGATTAATAAAGTTATTCAATTTGTGCGGTTGATGGAATTTTCATATTTCAATTTTATTATCCGCCTATTATCGATAACCAAAAACATGAAAGAGTATTGAATTTATTTAACCTAAAAAAGCGGCTATTTTATTTAATATACATCTAATATGCTATGAAACGGGTATACTTTCGCAATTCAATATCCTTTGGCAAGCTGATATTGAGCTGAGAAAAGTGATACATTGTAAGCGTTTAAGCGTCTTGACGCGATTCATCAAAGACAGTCACAACGAATAGCACTACGAGCTAAAGTTTCTCATCCCTTGACTTAATGCCAGCGAAATATTGTCTAAGACATTTCCCGCAAATTGAAAAGTTTTCGCTGTCCCTGTTAAAGATAAAATACCTAGGCGTTTATTTTTATTCATCGAAACAAAAAGCTCCAAGATGACATGAAACATTTCAAGTCCCTATAAGAATACTGTACAGCACTTTTAAAGTGTGCTATCATATGCCGAAAAATTGTATATTCTGCAAATAGTATATTCACATTGCGTTGAAAATTGAAAAAATACAGACATTTGCCTTTCAATCATATTACATTCAGTTCCTTTCATCTCCACGAATTTAAATTTTTGAAATATAATTGACTATTATTGACGTTTCATTTTTACGTGTAACTTCACAAAAATGATAATGTGGAAATGAGAAGTACAATGAAACAAAACTATAATCAACAGAAAATTTACACCGGGTAAAAAATGATGTAGGAAAATGTAAGAATTATTTTGTTTTTCATATATGTGATAATTTTGAACGTACATTGTATTTTCATTCCATTATGTATTACATTGTGAAATTAAATGAAAACATAAAATGAAAACGAAAATTCCACAAATGTGTCATTTCTCTTGAAATTTATTCTCACTTATTTCGTAATAAAAATAAACCTATAAATTTACTAAAAAATAATATCAATTTCATAATCAAAACTAAAAGGATAAAAATTCATTTTAGTTAAAAAATATATTTATTCGATGAATATAACCATCGTAGAAAAGCATTCGTTAAACATTTTTTAATTATGGGAAAATAAATTTACATACTCGTTGAACTGACGTTGAATTTATCAATAAATTCTCAATTTATTCTAACAGTTTAAATTTGAATCCACTTTTAATCAACTCAATGTCAATGTCATCTTAAGGTTGAAAAATTAATGTTAGGTGTAATTTAATTTAACCATGAATCAACTTCTGTACCTAACATTGATTTAAATCTAGAGCAACGTTAGATTAAGTTGAATCAACGTTCACCAATTAAATTATCCATGAAATATTTTCCACTAAGATTATAATAATCATAAGACTATATAATCGAATACCATATAAAAATGTAGTATTTTTTTATAGAAAAAAAACTTTGGGTAATGAGATTTGAACCCAACAATTTCAGTTTAACAATCTTATACACTAATCATTACACTAATTCACCTAGGAATATTTAAATAATAAATTTAAATATCTAATTAATTAATTTCCCATTTTCACATTAAATTTTCATAAAATAATTATTGTAAGAATTATAATGTAAAAATATAGCATTTAAACAACTGCAAAGTAAATTTTATTAACTTTTGTTAATTAAAAATATTTCTTTAACAAAATTAAGAAACCATAATATACCGTTCTTGAAGAAATAAATGAAGTCCTTTTTAAAAAACAAAATTTATTATAAGTTTTTAATTATAATCTAAAACTAATTTAAATAATAAAACTCCACAAAAATGCATGAAATTCCATAATATATGTATCAGAAATATCGGCCCGATTTCGAACTTGAAACACACTATATTTTTTTCCGTCATTAAAACAATAAAATAACGTACATTAAAACAACGCAAAAAATAAGTAACTGAATTACTAAAATTTATTCATAATTTTTTAATAAAAAGCATCTGGTTACTTCAAAGGAATATTGCTCTTTCCTTTTAGTATAGATATACTATACATAAAATCAACTTTACAATTTCTGTTAAAAATATTGAATTACACTCTGAACAAATTACAGTGTATATTTAAGTGTTGAATTTATGCGTATGTAACATCATAAATGAAATCAACACAAGTGATTTACTATATTAACATGCTTTCAATGATATACTATCACTGAATCACATTTTGTATCCTCGTCAATATTCACTGAAACGGTTTACACAAATAAGCTGCGCAATACTTTGCGGATATAATCTCCAACACATAGGCAATTTTCTCACGATATTTATCTGAAGATGTTTGCAAACATAAAGCTAAATTCAATAGTAAAATAATTTTGATGCGGTTCATTAAACTTTAATAATGCCCAAACCGCAGAATTGTCACGCTCACTTAAATTAGAGCTTAAATATAGCAAATATTTTCTTTCAACGATAGCTTGATGGTAAATAATATAAATTTTGTTTGTCCGAGTTAATATTTTACTTTACTCTGAAAAATAATCCTATATCCTTATTCCTTTATCCTACACCCTTATTTTTGTTTGTGTTATATTGGACATTGAAATTTATCAATATTGTAGCTGGAGTTGTAATTCTTTAGAACACTTGTGAGACTATAACACTACCCGCGAGAATAAGATCTGCAATATAATTATATGACAATTAAGATGCAATATAATTGTAAGGCAATTATATTGCAGAATAAGATTTGCAATATAATTGTATAACAATGATATAATTGTACATTTTGATACAAGGGCATGTAGCGCCCATATGACAAACGATGTTATCCATTCGACAAAGCGTTCGCAATGTAACTTTTTACGCACTAGTGTGAAAAAACGCTGTAGCGAGAGTACAAATAATTTTATAATTTATGTTTGTATGCACCAGTGCGTACAAACGTATTGTACATGGCTTCCGAATACGAAATAGTATATTATGCAACAAGAGAGAAAAAAGATTATTCTCAAAGTGAAGTGATTTATCGAGATATGACAAATGACTGCCAAGGTATACAGCCAAATTTTGTCATTTTGACTTGTCAGACAAATTGCTTGTCTTTTATGTTGCATAAGATATTTTTCATAACAAGAGTTCATAACCTATATTGTTATTCCATTTTTAAAGAAAGAAATATGTTATTTCCCAAGGGAGAGAAAACACAACTTTTGAAGCAAATAATAAAAATTTCGTTTATGTGCAAGTGTTATAAAAAAGTACGTATTACTAGATCACATTTATTTGTTTACGTATATATAAAAACAATTTATACTATTTATACTATTGTTAAAAAATAATATAATGATATTTATATCTACAAAACATTATTGAAATGTGCAAAATATTACACAGAAAAAAATATAATGTGTCATAAAATATATAATATATTTTCCTTATTAATTCTCTTAGCATAAAGTAACGTAACTTATAAGAAATGTAGAATATTCTGCATATAATTCGAATATTCTACATTTTCGAATACATATTCTACATATTCGAATATTCGATATTTTATACTTCATTCAAATCAAATACTTTGTTCAGTGTTATTAATCAGTTTTATGAAATTAAAATTGGTAAAAAATTCCATAAATCGGAATTGAACATCTTGTATATAATATGAATATTATAGTATAATAGATATATATAACTTGCATGACTTAAAGTTCGAATTACTCAGGCAAAAAACATTACATATGCCACATGTATGTTTAAGTAACCGTAAATGCGACATATATGCTATTATAACACTGTATATAATGTTGCACATATATGACATATATCTCGTAAATATGTGTAATATGGAACACGTATGCATGCATATACAAAATTATTGCCTAAGTTGATAGTCATTTTTATAAACATGTTGTAGAGAAGTTTTGAAATTCTAGAATGAAAATGTGAAAACTGGATCGATGCAGAGTTGAAAATAGAAAATTTGCATGAAGTATGGATTCGGATGTATTAAAACTTAAATCCAGCATTCATTGAAGATGTAATACTTTGGATGGCCCTGCCGAAAAAATCTTATCTATGATTTTATATACGATCTTATCTCCGAATTTGGTACATAAAATTTAATATATTTTTATACTAATTTAGTTACATACAAGGACGGATACATTCAGCATTGAAATAGTCTAAAAAATTGAGTTCAAACCCATTTTTTCTGCCGCATTTTTCAGACTATTTCAAGCTTAATTTTTCTCAGTGTAAAATAGTTGAACTTATGAAACCGACTCATTTTCTTAATCCATTCTGCTCGTTCGTGTGTGCTGTTCGTTTACTCGTGTCACCCATAAACGCGCAAAAAAATAGCTTGGATATAGTCTGGATGACCTTAGTCAGATTAGATCCAGACTGTTTTTTTCGCGCGAGGTCGTTCTTTTTCACCCGCGACACCCGTTAAGTCAATTTTTTCACCCTCATCTGTGCTGTTGTCAACTTGCATCCCAAAGAAAAACACTCGTTTTTTTAGTGCGGTGGGTGATATTTCATTCATTCAGCTCTCTTCCTTAAACTCACGGACGTATACCAATAACCCTATTCAAATGTAAACACTAATCCAAGATCACTTTTCTCACTTTCCTCGCACAGAAACTGTTGAAAGACTTTGGCGGCTGAATGAGTTAAGACTAACGAATTTTCATTTTGAAAGAAAATTTAATTTTGACGTTTTAATCAATAGATTAAACTGAAGAATTTGAATTGGTACGGTACCAAAGTCTAACTTTGAAAATTGTTATTTAGTATGAATAATGAATTTTCATTTACGCCATTTTCAGAATTATAATAAAAATTATAAATATTTTTAAAAAATATACATATCAGACCATTCTTTGTTTTTCGAAAATTTACCTAGTATGTTCTTTAATAAAGGGAAGGGGTTCAAATTCAAAACCGGCCGAGTCCAAAACAATTAAGAGAGAAAATGAAATTTTTACGTTCATACGCAATTATATAACTTTTGCTAGAGTTTATATAATTAAAAATTAGTTTTTCTTTTCACTTAATTTGAATTTCGATAGAGAAACTCGAAATTATCACTGTCGATCAAAACACAAGTTTTTAATTGTTAAAAATAAATAAAGCAGCTATTTATATTTATATATACTATAAGAATAGAGTGAATTATGCACATATTTCAATATATTTATATTACATTATACATTCATATAAAGTCACACATTAAACTCTCATTCCCAAATTGTTAACAAACTATAACAACTGTCAAAAATTCCAAATGTTCGTAAACTTCAAACGTCATTTTATAGCGCGCAACTTCATTTTGACGTTACTCTAAGCCAACTACATGATAAAATAAACTTTTTATTATACGGAAAATCTCGAGTTCGTGCGCCGTTAGTGCATGATACACTGTTAAAACAAGCCCAGTTAAACAGTACATTTCTTACTTTTGTATAAACAAATAACCTATTTGAGCTCAAACATTATTTTATACTAATAAAGGACAAATAATTCAGTTCATATAAATGCATCCTTTATTAATTCAAAACCATGTTTAAACTCAAAAACGCCTAAATAATCCCTATAATAAAAAATGTATTTCTCACGCATGCGTATTTTGCTTTTCGAGTGTTTTGCGCTCTAAAGCATTCATGTATTTATTCACAAAACGATGAGAACGTTAAATGCACATACACGAATATTACTATAGTATCCTAAAAGTTATTTTATTCCCGTAAAACAAACGAAAAATGCACGGGTTTATTTTCACAAATTAAATTCTTGCTGTATTTCAACGTAAATTTTACAATATCGATTTTTAATGCTAGAATTGCTAAGGTGACAAACCTGATACCTGATCTCTTTTTTTATTACACATAATTTCTATTACATCTATCTTCGTTTTTAATAAGCTCGGCGATTTTAGTATTAGAAAATGCTAAATAAAAAAAGGGTATTTCAAATTTGTCTTCCTTATATGGCAAATCTAATGAAGTGACGAACTGACGCAAACTACTTTGTGGTTTGCGTCAATAATTAACGACACTAGAGAAATAAGTTTGAACGCATGTTGATAATAAGCAGGAGATTCAAGTGTATTGATAACAATTTGAAATTTAATTTAATCGTTATCAATATTAAATTATCTTAGTTAGCTAACTTTTCTTAACTATTCAAAATTCCTAAAGCATATTATTAATATCATCACGCATTGAAACCATATTGAGGGAATATGTTATACAGTAAACAGACGTAAAATATTTTTTGATAACAAATATTTATTTCAAAAATTATTTACAACAGATTGTGTAACCGTAATTTTGATTTACATGCTAAAAACGCCGTTAAGTACATCTCATGAAAAATTAAACTACTGAACAGTCATTTTTCCGCTACTGCAGCACACTTTATCCTACTCTAATTATTTTTATCGCACAGTTAAACTCGTTTCTGCTATTTGATCACATCAAATTTCAGCTTGGCAACACATTAAAATAAATCAAAATGTTAAAACAAGCTTTCACAAGAGCTCCACTAATATTCCACGCCGAACAAAAGTTACCTCAAGCTTGTATTTCCGATTCCTACCTCGAGTACTCTAAGATTCAATTCAACATTGAATCAGTCTCAAAATTAGGTTATTATTCCCAAAAGGGTCTTTATGTCCGAAGAAATTCCTGTTACAGCGCGTAACTACGAGTGAAATGTTTTGTGTCAACGATTTCCGACTTAATGCGTCAGCACGCAAGCCATAATGTCACTGTAAAGTTGGAGGACTTCGAAGAGCTTATATATTACAATATTCACCTGGTAGGCATTACGCTATTAGGCAAGTAAAGTTTGCGCGGGAAAATTTATGTGCTGAGTTGTGCAACGGTTGAAAAAGCGCCGAGACATAATGGCGATTCGTCTCGAAGTTTGGAGAAATGGCGCTAAGAAAGCGCGCGAACTCGCCACGATATTGATTTAAACAGCGTTCCTATCGTTCTTATTTGCATGAAATGCCCTGGCCGTAATATCTTAAGTAACTTCGAAGCTTGTTTGCACAATGCGTTAACGACCCGATTTCCATCTACAATCAGCGTGGCTTGCGATTGCCGTACGAAATCGTCCGAAGCCCCGAGCTAATCGTGAATCTGATTTCCATCCGTAGTTAATTACCAAGCTTAATCGAGTTGCTATGTATATTGGCGCTTCTTATAGATGTGAACAGGGACACGGGTTAACTTCTTGTCCCCGCCATCCGAGCCAGCGAATCATATGCATAATCTTCACATGAAGATCCCGGGTTCAACGAAACTCGCCTCAAGCTCCCCAATGACGAACATCAAACACTCGAACTGATACTGATATAACGTGAATTCGCGTGGGAATCGGCAGGGGGCGTTGTTTCCGCGGGAACGAAACAAAGACTTGTAAACTATACGCAAGCAGACAACTTGGGCGAAACAAATTACAAAAACAAAAGGAAAAAGTCCCATCTCGCAAATGTGCTAAGCTGCTGAATTACGATAAACAGCAATTTAGCCACTTGCTGGGTTAGGGACTTGACTTGTTTTTTAGGCAGCCCGCATGTTTCGTGAATAATTAATGCTTTGGTAGCTTGCAGTCTTAAATACTTTTTCAAAATGCCTGGTGGTAGATTTTTGGGCGTTTTTTAAACGAACTTATAAATTTATCCGCTTAGAACAGTTTAAAAAGACATACAAAGATATAAGGAACGTATTCACCTACTTAAATATTTACGTCTCACTCGGGCTCACGCAGTCAGAAGAATCGGGAAATTCTTCTTAAATTTCTGCAAATTTAATCTGTGAAAAAACCTCGATTATTTCAGCATTTATATCTATAAAGTGGATTCTTTCGTATCATGTATTTAATGTTTCATATCGTTAGTATGAAAAAAATATTAAAGTCCTTTTTTATACTATTCTTTTAACCATTTCAGCTGAAGAATTAATATTTACTTCCACAAAATAAAATTTATAATTGTGAAGCTATTGAATTTATCAAATTATCAAAGGGCTCACAATTTAATCCTTGAATTAGCTAAAACAATTAATGGTATTATATCGACGTTTTTAAAATTGGATGAATAAAAAATAAATAAATATTTTTGTTATATTTGTTAGATTTAGCGTATTGAATTCCAAAAATCCATCTAAGCAAACAAAAATAAAAAAAAATTATTTTTATTGTTTAAACGTTCAAAAATTGTGAATGTCTTTGTTATTGTAAACACTAAGTATATTCTATAAATAAAAAAATAATAAATCCATAGTTGATAGAAAAACTGGAATTTACTCAAAATTATTGCTAACCCTAAAACCCTATTTGGATTTTGTTTCTTTGCCTTACACGTGAATGATTCACCTTAGCGTCTTTTTGAGGGACAAATATGAATTATTCTTTGAACAATTTTGACTTTGGTTTGTTGTTAGGAAATAATTTTTGTAATGTTTTAACATTGTCTACAAAATAATATTACGACCTTTTTCATACCTTGTTAACAAGACTGTAATGACATCTACCAAACTAAGTTTTAACATGATATTTCATCATTTTTATTATTGACTTTAAAATGATATGAAAATTGATTTTTACATTTAGTCAATTACACGATTCATTTAAGTATTCTTTAAGATGTTTTTAAAATTAGTAATAATTTTTTAATATTCTTAATGCACTAAAAACTTACAAACTATGCCACGAAAATGTGAATTTTATAGCGCTGTCGTGTGGCAATGGAACACAGCTGTACTTATAAACATTATTTATTTATTTTTTGTGCGATGCAAAAGATATAGTAAGGTAAATATTTTTGTAAAAAGTTAGAAAAGTTAGTCATGTTCCCTTATTACCCTTAGAGTCGAATGTAAACCCTGCCTAATTGATAAAATTTAAAAAGCAATTAAGATAAGATTATGTAATACCCAAAAAAATGAAATGTCATTAAGAAGAAAATTTGATCTTCACCAGATCTTTTATCTCATTTTAGACAATTTATTTCAATCTAGATACCATATAACGAGATTCAATCAATATTTTCTTTCTCACTTTAACAAATTTCAGATTGGCTACATGTATAAACGTTTTACATAGAATTCGCAAACCAAAATAACTGAAAGTGAGATAACAGTAAATTAATAGCAAAGAAACATTCGTTTCGAATGTTAATACATTATTTTCCAAATTATTTTGCTCTAAACATCTGATTATTTTATACATTTTAAACTAATGAAATTGTAAAATATAAAATTAATTATAATAATAATTCACATT
>JABFQD010005905.1:0-10276 GCA_022817045.1 Psix sp. ZL-2020
TACTGATAATAAAATCTGTCAAAAAATTTAAAATTATGTTTTAAATACATTTAGAGTTATTAACAACTTGATAAATTAAAAAAATTCTTTTTAATTAAATAAGAAAATTTTCTTATTTCAAATTCCCAAAATGTATAACAACCTTTTATTACGGGTGCAACTTAGCAAATTTTGATAAATACAAATAACAGTTAATTGTAAAAAGTGATATAATCAGCAATCAGTTTTTTATTTAAAATTATCAATACTCTATCTTTATCAACGAAAACAAACCGACTTCAGTATTTATAAATTTGCAATCAAATGCATTTTTTTCAAAAATTGCATTTCTATCATAAGTCCGAAAAAAGATAATTAAATAAATTTTAAATTTCAAAGAACCGAACCATCGAGAAAAATACCGACTCAACTATTCTTCGCACTGTAATTACAACCACCCTTTAAAAAAGAGGCTTCTAATTTCTTCAACATACTTCGAGCAGAAAAGGTCATAATGATGTCACTCTGATCAATCGCCCTAAGGTCTTGGTTGCTGAGTCCGAATTGGTCATTCTTCTGTTTTGCGACCTCTCCATCATGGTTCAGTGTATTCTCGTAAATATCAAGCAGAAATTGTGGCGCAGACTTCTGCACTTGTTTGATTGGTTCGAGGACATTGCGAGGTGGTCTATCTGGTAGACCAAGTAAGCTCAACAGCTCGTCTTCGACCTGGCGTTTCTCCCGCGACGTCACAACCCTTTGAACAACCGTCTGATCGAATCCGTTGTCGACGTAAAGTCCACTGAGTCTCGCTTCTGTGGTGCCGAAACTCAAAAAACTACAGCTTAGAGCCAGCAAAGCTACTAAAGTGATTCCTCCCGTCGAATTCATCTTCTTGCACTTCACGGCGCCTTTACATCAATTCATTACAGAGTCTGCGTCGTCAAGGTCGCGGCGAAGAAAAGAAAAGGCTTCAACTGGCGGAAAAGAACGTTTCACGAAGATGAGCTGGACCGACTGGCACAGTGGTCTAAGCTTTGTTTTAGAAGAGCCGCCAGTTTGGGCCTCTTCCCTCCGCGTCCGCCACCTCCTCTGCATGCCCCTCCACCTAAAACTTTATCTCGTTCGCTATCGTTCTTCCTTCTCATGAACGATTTTTCTTTTGTTTCGCCTCGCCGAGCCTCTGTCTTTGTCTGCGCGGTGGGCGAGCATCAATTATGTATTTGTCAAAGTTCCGCAATTTCTCCCTCGCCAAATCTTTGATGCCACCGATGCCAAAAAAGGAACACATTGTCACGATGCGATATTAATTACTCACAACTGAAACTTAAAAAAATAATAAGAAATTAAAATAACTGAAAAATTTGATTTTTCTGAAATTGGAGATTTAAATGATAGGAGAGGAAAAGTCCCGGACAGGTTTTGTTTTCGAGTTACTTCAGTTGTGAAATCTGCTGAAGCTCATTCGGAATCAAATGGACTTGTACGTGTGCGTGTTTGTATTGGAAGAATGTGCGGTGGGTCCAAACAACGGCCAATTCCTTCCGCTCTTTTTCTACCTGAATATGATTAAGAGCTCAAGAGCACTCCGCTGATAGCTGAGTCAGCACGAACTTCAATACAAATAGACTACTGTGTCTACTTCATTCGCGACTTTTTTTTAGATTCATCCGTTAATTGTATTAGATCGAACATAAAAATAAATTGTTTTTCAATATACAGCCTTCTCTTCGTGAATTAAAATAAAAATATTCAAGCTGTTCGAATATTTTCTAGCGTCGCAATAGGAAAGTAACGATATCTTAATTCGTGCGCTCCAGTTGCTTTATCTTTTACGTTTTCCATGAAACGAGAGACCTCACACAAAGGATGCAAAGTGCACTTAGGTATATTTCATCCTTTCCTCATTATCTTTAGGAAGAATCTGTGGTTTTTTAACGATCCGACAGAGGTCTTATGGTAATCGATGTAAATGATCTGCCGAACAAAACATCCTTTATGTCTGCAATCTTTTCGCACGGCAATTGATATTTGGAACTTGAGAAACTATTGTGACAATCATCAGTCAAAATGAGACTTTTCATTTAATCCTATTTTAGGTGGTTGAAGAACATGTTTTTATAAGTAAACGTATATTGGAATAATATAGGAATGTTGCTTTATAGCAAAAAGAAAAATTGTACACAAAGTTGATCGTTTTTGTTCAAAATACAGACCATTTATTTTTAAAATAAAAGTGAAGATTACAAACGTGACAATTGTAGAGTTTATGCATATGTACATTTATTTGCAACAAACGATAGTATTTTGATTGATAACTTTTATATTATAAAATAAATAACGATCTGATTTTTATGTACACGGATGTTCAACATGTATAACTCTTCAATTTATTTCAACAATTCAGTTATGACTTTATAAGACGAATGAAATAAATAGGAATACTAGATCAAAATCATTGCACTTAAAACTAGCTATGTTGATTGGTTTCTCACTTTCGTTTTTCGATTTCTCATATTTACAATCAACACTGTGATGTTATCCAAGGAACCCCTGTAAATGAAACCACTGATTTATAAAATGTACAAAAGCATTATCTTGATTCGAAAAATGTCTAATCCTTAAAAATAATTCAAAACTTTCTCCAAAAAATCAAGTTTTTTTAATCTGCTTTAAACCATTGCATCTTAAAAGCATAACTTTTGAAAGTAAATAAAGTGTTTTACTTTGTTTATAAATATGTTTATGTAATGAAAATTTCGTAAAAAGTCTATTTTATGATAATTTTTTTTTTACCTGTAAAAACTTTGAAGAGAAATACTTTTAGCTCCAAAATAAGGTTCACTGATATGTTCTTTTATAAAAGAAATAGCCTCTTCGTTACTAAAAGTGTCCCACAAACCATCGGTTGCAAGAACTAAAAATGAAGGATTATGATCTTTCAGATCAAATGTAAGAATGTCTGGATCGGCGATGACAAACTTTTTATCTTTCAAAGGATAGTCGCCTAAAGCTCTGGATGTTGCTAAAATACCAGCAACTCGCCATACACCATTGAATGTGACTAATCCTCCAGCTTTATTTATCCTAGTCTTCTCCCGTTGCTAAAGCAAATACATGAGTATAAATATAGAAGGTATTAGTGCTTATTATAATTATTAAAGATATGAAAATAACGAGATAGCAAGATGTAAGAACAAGACTGTATACAATTTTAAAAAATCTATGTTCGTCATGAAGTTCAGCATGACATTAAAATCCGTAAAGAGATTTAAAAATAGATTAAAATCAATGGATTATTTCTCAAGATATATACATTATGCCAAAATAGATTTTTCTGTATTTATTACAACATTGTATAATTTGGTTAAATAATTTAACAGACTTTTAAATAAATAACGATCTTTTTTATTCTAATTATGAAACTTAGTCTTCTGAAAACTATGCCAAACAGTTTAACTAATAAGATTCTTGTTTTCCAACATAAAATCTATATAAATGAAAAATATAAAGTTTTTCATTTATCATACAAAAATATAAGATCGCAGTTGAATACTAAATAATCGTTGTTTTATTGCAAAATTTGTTAACATTACAGTAAATTTTAAATCAAAAAATTTCATTAATTTTGCTTAATTTTCAGGTAAATAAAATGTATCATAGTTAAACCATATATTTTGGAGAATTTCCAGAAGCACTTTTGTTTTTTTTTTAAATTTAATAATTTAACAAAATTCAACTAAATATATCAATAATAAATAAGGAAAGAAACCCATTAATATTGTGAAAACTATAATTTTTCGAAAGAACCAAACCAAACAAAACACTATTTTTAAACTTAATTCTAAACCTATCAATAATCTGGAAATTGATAAAAATATACCAAATACTATAATCGATTTTAACTCGAACAATTATCTAATTAAAAAACGGAAATTTTGTTCAACTCAATGTCATGAAATTAATGAAACAAGAAAACCAAATCATTAACCGATAATCGCAATTGGTTTACTAGTTAAATTCTTATCGATCAGAAAACTCGACATTGCACCAAGTTTTTTTTATTTAAATCTTGTTTTTTTCTGTATAACGAACTTAATATCGGACAGCGTAATTATTTTGTTTTGATTACTTTGATCGCTACCAAAAGAGGGAAGGCTTTACTCAACACTCAAAACTCAACTAGAATTATCATGACAATGCGATCCGCCAATAAATTTTGATTTATCAAAAATTAATATCGTAACAGTAAAATCAACTCTCAATAGATTTCACCTTATGTACTCAATTTCAATTTCGCCATTTTGAAATATAGTAGACAATTAAAAATTCAAATGTGCGGTAACAATTTTGAATTAAATGTCGCAATAAATGTTGTCAGTGTCATTGATTGTTCTTCGTTCGAGTTAGAAACTACCTCCAACTCGACATTCCAAAAAATCAAAAGACTTCTCATCAACGGCTCTAGACAATGTCTGTCAAATTCGCTTTCACATTTTCGTTATGGATTCGTCGATTATCTTTTTTGTCCTCAGTAATCCAAAAGAATTGGTTGGAACCATTCTGATATTAGCACAGAATCATCCAGAGAATCGGAATAAGAAGTTGGATAGTTTGTCCGTCACGTTATCTCAAACTTGAGCATATTCCAACGAATAAATAATTCATCTTTTAAAATTTAAATAAAAAATTATTGACTGGCCGACTCTTTCAGTAGTTTACCGAAACACACATGACCAAACACAATTGTGCAATGTGCACAATGCACTGTTACAATATATTATGTGTTTCAAGAAAATATATTATGCAACTGATGAAGACATACCTGTTGTGGTTTGTGATCAAAAGAAAGTGGTATAGCGTTGCCTTTTCCATCACACATGACACCTCGAGAATCTCCTACATTAGCAACGATTAACTTGTCACCTTCTATTAAAGCAATTAATGCAGTGGTCCCTATAAAGAATCATTTTTTGTATATATTATATATTATAATGGATTTATACTATTAATATATATTTAAAAAAATGGTAATATATGGTCCAAAATAAAAGTTACGTTAAAAATTCTCAAAAATAAAATAATATCATTATTCAATTCCTTTCAATTTTTCCTACTTATAAAAGGACGTTATTCAAGCACATATTATTTAAGATGTACATTAAAATTCATTTTGTGATAATTTGGTTGTAAATAGAATTTTCAGTTATCATTACTTTTATCGATTTTTCATCATTTTTCATGGAACTTATCACTTGAAAATACATATTTAGAAAAAATGTTGTTCATCATGTTATTATAATTTCAACATGAAGAACCAATAGTCTATCTAATCAAACTAATTACTATTTGCAAGAATATTATTACTTGTTTGAATTGCTAAATATTCGAAGAAAAATGTTTACATATTATATATATGTATATATAATATAATGATTCATAAAAAAATAAATTATTTACTTGAAATATTCTTTTTTATATCAAAACTTCTATTTTGAACCATTGTCAGTGAACAAATTATTTTAACCTACATTAAATAATCATTGCATAAATAATTTTACAATTATAATAAAAAATTAAAACTGGTCCAAAACAAAAATAATGTTTAAGGTGTATCTAATCTAATCACATTTTTCTGTAAAACAGTATTTACCGGCAACATCCATATTTTTCTTAGCTATTTCCACTAGAGCCCTATCTACAGCTAAAACTTCATCAGTCAATAACTTGCTATAATTAATTTTATTTCCATCTATATAGCTGGCTACGTTGACTTTTTGTGGAGAATCAGTCAATTTACAAGGCCTCACCTAAAATGCACATTGAATTTTTAGCTAACAATCAAACACATTTGCATTTAACAGTAACATTCATCCTTACTTCTCGAGTGATAGGTCTGGAGATACTTTCAATTTTATTGAGCAGCTCTGGGTCTGTGACGCCTCCGTGATTTTTCATGCAGTCGTCAGTCAAAGACACAGTTTTCTTCAGTTCTTTTTTCCCTTCCTTATTTTTGCTGTCATCTATTTTTATCGAACCACTTTCGTTATTCTGGTTATTCACCGTCTCTACTGAAGTTTTCCCCGCAATTATATCCTTTAACTCTATGACTCGCTTATTAATATTTGGTATAAGTTTGTCTCGAGCATAATTAGCTGCAAACTATCAAAACAAATTTAAATGTAAAAAATGCACTTTCAATTAAACATTTTTTTACTTTAAAATGTTTTGATTATAAAAATACCTCTCCTCCATGTCCGTCGAAAATGGCGAATAGAGAAACACCGGTGTCTCCGATTTCTTCATTCAGGACAAAACGATCTTCCATACTCGGTCTGTGTCCCTGGATTGCATAAACCGCAGCATACTCTTGCTTCAGTTTCCAGCTCGACGAGTTGTCCACAGATTTGTTGTACAAAAATTGCCATTTCGATACCTTTAAACAAAATGTTTGGTGAACTTTAATTCGTACAACGAAATATAAATATTGCGTTAGAATCAGAGTAAACAAGTATTTAACTGATTTTTATGATCATTTTATATTTTAAATTCGATATGAACGAACAATTCATTTTAAAAACTGGCCAAAACCGAATTTTAAAAATTGATTGATTAAATTTACCATCACTCTACTACAGAACTTTGTGAATGTTTTAGGAAATACACGGTGATTGATATAAGAGCAAGAAACTTATTTCTTACTATTACATAAATAGAAACCATTTTAGAAAGAAATAGACAGATAGAGATTTAGTTTCAGTTGTCACCAAATAACTTAGACGTTGCTAATGTCCAGTCTCTTTTCATTTAGTGAATGTAATATTCATTCGTTATTCCATGCATTTTAATCAAGATTTACAGTAAGATGTTTGTTAAAAGTTTTCAAGAATTCTTTGAATAATTGACAAAAGAATCATTTAAATTTATTTATTTTCATAAAATAATTTTTTTTTATATTTACATCTGCATTTTCAAACTAAACACAATTTCATCAAAAATAATTTAAAAATTAATTTTCAAACTAACGAAACATTTGTTAAAAACGAGTTGGTTTTTTCCTGATGTTTGATCAATATTTTATTTTATGCTATTAATAAAAATAAATTACATCTGTCTTTGAAAAATCTTTCAAAATGAAAAACTGAATACATGATAAGTAAAATATAGAAACAAATTAAATAAATTAAACTGCCAAGTAAACTGAATGAACTTTGAACTTTTACATTTTGATTTACATTTTCTGTATTAACAATTTATCAGTATCTTCTTTCTTCAAATAAATAACTTCAAGTTCGTAATAGTTACTCTAACAATAACTCAACTCAACTCGACCATTTGCACAAAAACTAGAACTGTTATGAAAATAATACTTTTAACGGAAATTCAAAATAAATTTTCAACACAGTTATCAATACGAAACCGTTTCTAAAGAAATATTCTTTATGTACACAACATCCTACATAAGTTGAATAAATTTAAACTTGTGTCTTGAATGTTAACATAACAATAACTATATATATATATTATGGAAAAGAGTATCTTAACGAACAATGTTTAATACAGGTTTCATTGAATAGAAACAAATAACATTAACAAATATCGTAACATCTATCTACACTTACCAAGTTGTTGATACCCATTTCCATTAATATTAATTAACATAACAAAAATAATATTTTTTCATAATCATTCAAATTCTACTCATTCTTATTACATTTTGAACAAAATGTCACAATGGACTGATTACCACAACACTTATTTTTAAATCAATAAATAATTAAATAATAACAATATAATTCCATTAAAGAACTATGCTCCATTATTACATAACAATCAACAAACATCGTATACAAGATTAAAGGTATATCATTCAACATTTAACATTCAATTTATCTATACTTTTTTACTTTTATCCAAACTTCAACTTAATAAATTATTTCATAAAAAGCAGCGATTACCTTAGAAGTGGTTTTCCCAAGGGTGTAATGGATTTTGCCTAAAAGACCTCTACTCCAAATGTCGACTGCTTGCAGATAAAAAATCATAGCAAACAGGATCAGTGCACATACTAGCACCTCTGGTTTGAGCATGTACGAGCGTACCATCCTCCAAACTTGTCCTAGCGGCATGTTTATTCCGGTGTTCAAACTGCTCGGCGATCCAATAACAAACTTTGACATCAGTTTCAAATGCGACAAATAAGTCTGAGGGAAAACAAAAATGCTTGTCACTTTATAAGATCCGAATAACAAAATTCCTTAGCAAACAAAATCGTGAGCTATCGTTGATTGTTGCGTTTAAGAAGTAAGGCAAACAAAATGTTTGTAAAACAATTGTCATGAAATTCTCGACTACCTGATAAAGAAGTTTATCTTCGAGTTCATCGTCCATGCTACGTTGAGGTGATTTCAAAAACCGCAGCACAAAAACTCCTAGCGTAACGTTAAACGGACCGCAGACTCATCTCAGTAGCTGCTGGTCACGAAGTTAACCTAAAAATAGGCGAGGAGTGAAGTAGAGCGCAGTAATAAAGACGACGTTCTTTGTTGGCGAATCGTCGATTTGGCAAAAAAGAAAAGCTTGGTTTTGAGAGAGTTGAATCAAACTAACCTTGAATCGAGGAAAAAGAAGCAGCCGCGTAGAGTAATTTGCGTGTTATTGCAATGGCTATTTCGGCTAGCATCGCACGGCGCTGAACAGGGTCGTCTGGTTTCTTGTACGGTTCGGTCGATCGTTAGCATTGACGTCGCGCGAAGTCGCAATTAAGGTGGATAAAGAAAAGTAAACAAGCGGCCGTTTACGGGCGTTCAACTGGTACCGCGAGCCGCGACATATTTCGGCCGAAGCCCCCGAACAATGCCATCTTTGAGACAAAATTAAATCAGCAAAGGCCGATCTGCGGAGCTTGCAGCTGAGCTGACATATCACCGCGCATAAAATACTTCTGAAGAGAGCATCTCTCTTTGATGTTTATTTTTATTCTGACCCAGTGATACCTAGCAGATGGCGGCAGTTAACGCACAATATATCATTAGATAACAATAATTAACTAGTATTTCTGTTACTATTCACTTAGTGCTAACCCTAATTGATAACAATAACGATAACCGTTAAGTTAGAATTATTTGAATCGACCGTTTCGACTCGGTTGAATATTTCGGTTAAAACGGACATTCAAATTTGGCGCGCTCGGTGCGTGCGCATCGACGCGCTGTCCAGTGCGTGTTGCCTCCCCCCCCCTCGAATGCCAGCACCCACACGCATACACACGTGATTGTGTGCATAATGTGTCAGAATTGTAAACTTTACGTGAGCCTGTCAATTTTTCGGCGAGTTTGACTCGCGACTGGCGTCCGTTCGCATACTGTCAACATGACCGAGTGAAGCCCGCACGAGTGTCCGCGATCTTTTTATCAACGACTATCTTTCGCGCGCAACGTCAACAATGTCGGACACCCAGGATACATTTTGCAAGAAAATGCGAAGAGCAACTAGAGAGATTCACGCTTTGAGTGATTCTTTGGTCAACGCAAAACTTGCCTTTGGTATGCATTGTTGTGCACTGAAGTGTCTATTTTTTATTCTCTTTACTATGCAGTTGAGAAAAAAAAACAAAAAGAGTTACTGATAAAAAGATTTTAGTCGTACAATGATGTCAGTACACAGTTCATAAATAGACTGTTCTCGTTCAGTCTCTAAACATTTTGCAACAATGATTAGTTCGCATAATTATTGCGTCTTTTATTCAATGACCTTGCACAAAAAACAAATTTGAGTTTTGCTTTTTTATAATGATTCTTTTTATATACACTTTTCAAGTGTGTTTCTAGAGCGAGCATTTTTATATTAAGCTTTGTAAAATGAAATTATGTATTATTTATTATTTATGGTATTCGTTACTCCTTTTCTTATTTCTTAGGTTTTATGGATGACTCCGTATGGGCTGATGGACTTTTAGTATTCTATGAAATATTTAGATATTTAGAAGGGGCAATGATTAGGCTCGAAAATACCAAAGTTGGAATGTTAAGGTTACCAGGATTACAACGTACAGAAGCTTTTGAAAAAGATCTTAGATACTATTTAGGCAAGGATTGGATGAAATCTTATGCACCAAGGTATCGATCTTGACATATAACTTTAAACTAACTAGCTAACTTTAATCTCTTGGATTATTTATTATCCAAGATCATATATTTTAATATAATATAAAATAAGCTGTTTTTTGTTGTTATTAAATTTCCTAAATTTACTTTTAGATTTTATATAAGTAAAAAAATAAAAAATAATTTGAAAA
>JABFQD010005906.1:0-10276 GCA_022817045.1 Psix sp. ZL-2020
TCAATAAAAATTAAGATTAAAATCAATTTTACAATTAATATGATGCTAAATTACGCGATAAATTTTTCATAATGAGACGTTTATTTAGTGATTTTCATATATATTATTGTAAGTTTTATACAAAATTGTAATTTTAAATACTCCAATTCAGTTTAAAAAATAAAATCTGTCACCTATTATTTTATTTGTCTTCAACTTGCGATTCAATTATTAATGTTCTGGTGTTAGATTTGGCCTTGTGCTAAAAACTGTATTCTATGAAAATCTACTTATTGTATACATTATGAACAATTTCATTTCATGTTTTTTTCTGCTTACAGTTGCGAAAAATTGTATATGACTGACATTTCTGATATTTTTCATTTGTAATATTAGTTTTATAACAATAATAATAAAAAAAGAAGTTACTAATATTTATAAGTATGCAAATCTATATTTATCCTTAATGTCATGATGATTTGCATTTTTTATAGAGAATTTTGCAACTTATTAAAACTATCATATTTTTATTTTATATAAATATTGATGAAAAATATCACTGTGTTAGAATTTACAAACGATAGCATTACATTTTTAGATTCCAAAACGATAAAAAGAAAAAATAATAAGTTGATTTGTTGTAAACAAATAATTCAAAATGTTCCTTTTGATAATTCCCAAATGGTAAAATTATAATTTTGCAATTTCCATAAATATTCAGAAACTTAGTTTCTGAATGAAAAAAATGCATAGTTTTTTTTCTAAAAGCTGAAATTTCACTTGAATTGGATAAAATTTAAGCTGATAATAGTATATTTTGATATAAGAACAAATAGTGCCTGTGTGACAAAATATTTGTCTATACTTTGTACAAAGTCATAATATACTTTGATCAGATATGTAAAATAATGACTAATTCTAAGATTTGAACATCATTGGCATTAATAACGTATAAGTAAATAACAGTAAAAAAAAAAAAAATTAATGTTGGTAGTTACATTTGCCAAATTATGATCAAATGATTTTAAACAGCCACAATATTTGTTATCACCTTAAATTCTTGATAAAGATCTCTGCTCTCCTGTATAAGTTTGGTATGCTCAGCACTGCCATACTTAACAGTTAATCCTTCAAAAGCAACCGTAAGTAGGGCAATCAAGGTGTGATTACTTAGACACAAGAACCACTTGATGAATTCCCAGATGATATTCATACGTCCTGTTCTGTTCGTCATTTCGTAAGCAAAATCTTTTCCATTCGGTGACGCCATACAAGATAGCCACAGAGCCATACTTTTTTTCATTTTAGACACGTGCAGCTTGGTTGCCTTTACTTTGTGCGCCTTTTCAAAATAATGCAGCACACGTCGCAGCCCTTCCTTTATTTCAGGTTCCACTGCAGAGACAAAAAACTGGCCACCATCATCTTCCATATAATAAATCTGTAAGTTAGAAAATAATTATAACCAAGTGCACAATTTTTATATTTTATTTAATAAAACGAAAAGCTGAACATATTCTTGCATATATGATTTATTAATGAAATGTTAATGCAGAAGCAAATATCTATCTAAGTTAACTGAATATATAATTCTGAGAATAAAAGAATTATAATAAAATTATTCGTTTGAGTCATTAAAAAGTAAACAGCACGCTATAGCTGACTTGTCAGCATATTGTATTTAGCGAACAATTTAACGTTTTAGCTCACAGTTGAATCATAAAGTATCAAATAGTATATACGCAGCGTGAGCATGGTTCGTGTTTTTGTTCGTTTATTTCGAGCAAACATTACCGGTGCATTTACATCTAAAACGAATAAAATATTCTGTTTATTTATATACTTTCAAACCTGGAATAGAAGCAATTTAAAAATAAAAAGTAGCAAAAGCTGCAAAATTGAAGAGAAAAATTATACGTCATCTTTTCCATTGATATATATTATTTTATTCGAAGTTATAAAATGATAATAGCATTTTTTTACTTTAAAATGAAAAAATTGTGTATTAACCTATTTATTTTCTCTACATACTTTGAGTTTGGAGAAGTCTACTTTCGACTGAAGATTTAGCTTATCAGCATTAGTATCAGCTATTACTTGTAAAGTAGGAGACAAATCTTGAGCATATCTACACATTGGACCAATTGCAAGCAATCTATTTTGTTCATCTGTGTGAGCACTTGGAAACTGTCCATGATTTGAAACTATTCCTATAATAAATATTATATATTTTTTTATAAAACAACAATCATTTTCCTTTTTTTTATTTTTCAATAATATCATACCTCTTGAAGGTTTGTGTCCAAAAATACCATTAAAAAATGATGGTATTCTTATGGAACCACCAATATCAGAACCAATTCCGAAAGGAGATCCTGCAGCAGCTTGAATACACCCTTCTCCTCCAGAAGAACCACCAACTATATGTCTATAATCCAATTTAACTTTTTTAAAATTGATACTCTAATTTTTATCACAATTAGAACATATTTAGACAAATGAAAAAGTTTATTAATTATGAATTTCTAACTTTCAAGAGTTCATAAATAATATTAAACAATTCAAAATTTATATGGCAATTCTGAAAATTACATACAAAATTCACGCGTTAAAAAGTTAATAATTTTATTGAAAAATTTATCGTTAATCGATGCTTTTTCAGCATGACATCTTTCGATAGTATCACATAATATCAGACACGGCATCGTTTATATTACTATGCATACAGTTCCAAATTCTGTGAATTCTTTTTAAACATGATTGCAATTCTATTGATCTCTCCTGATAATAAAACTGCTAATAAACTGGCACAAATTTATTGTTAATGAAAAGATTTCTTTCAAATAACTTCTCCAAAGTTATTTAAACTTTCTTCAAATAAAATAAATTTTCTCTGATTATTCTAGTTAATTTTTTTACACTTTCATGAAAAATTCAATCAATTGTTTTGCACGGAATAATTCATAGTCGGAGGTCTGCGTTTTTCCAATTCAGTGGTTACAAATCGATGAAGTATAGAATCAACACGATAACAACTAAACGAGTCCACGAATTTGTTGACAAATAATATATAATGCTGTTTTTAAAGAAAAAAAAAACAGTGTAAAAGTAATCTTCATCTGAAAAATATATACCTAGTGTTATATGGATTTCTTGATGTTCCATATATGCAGTTTGTAGCTTCCCACCACATGGCTAATTCGGAAACATTCGTAGTGGCAAGTGGAATCGCTCCAGCTGCCCTCATCAGACGAACAACATCCGAATCTTGTTTGGAACGGAAATCTTTACGAGCAACTAGGCCAGCAGTTTGTTTCATGTTCTTTATACTCACACAATCCTGAAAAGAGCGTATAATCAATATTTTCACATTACAATTGGCTTATTTCAAACAAAAAAGTTAACATGATAAAGTTAATAATAGAATATAAAAATGAGCAGTTTCTAATTAACTGATTCAATTACGCTAAAGTGATTATACTTTTGTCGTAAAAGGTACTCCGAAGAAAGGCTTGTTTTCGGCTAATGTTTCAATGGACGGTGCATTGGATGACGCGAGCATTTTATCGCATTGCCTTGCTTCTTCCAGTGCTTCTTCGAAGCGGCACTCAACAACACAGTTTAAAACAGGCTGAATCGCTTTGATCCTGTCGATGTAAGACTTTACAACTTCCTCTGATGTTAACTGAAAAAATCAATTTAATTTCAATGTTACTATATAATAAAATCTACCATAATTGATTCAAGTAATTAACAAAGTGAAAAAATAAACTGTTGAGTTAGAAAGTATGTAAATAATGAAAGTTATGCATTTCATTGTATCTATTTTTTCAATTAAAAAAAGTTATTAGAGCTATTGGAGAAATAAATATTTTATACCTGTTTGTTGCGAATTTTCATTGCCAATGTAGTAGCACTGTGAAGTAACGTAAGGTCTTCTATTGGAGGCTGTGATTCTGCTGATCCAGACAAAGCTGCAACGAACAGAAACAGTGCTCGACCCACAAACTCAATAAGTCTATGAATCAATCTTGAAAGCTGCCCGATAATGAGCATTTTGGTTGACTTTTTGTTTCTGTTCGACATTGCACTAAAAATAAAAACAAGATTTCAAATATGATATTATTTTAAAAAAGTATTTTTTAAAATCCTAATAAGATGATGATAATCTTTATGTTGTAGCATAATAGTTGCCCGTTTGATATGAGTTGTCACAAAACTTTTAACATTAAGTGTTATAAACTCATAACTATGTTTATTTTCACATATTTAACGAATCTGTACACAAATCACCTTCTACTTCTCTCCAACGAGAACTGTCAAAAGTTCTGGAACTCAGTAAAAGTTTGTTGAAAATATTTGTGATTTCTACATGATTTACACAAATCAAATTAGAGTAACAAACATGAAAATATGAATTTTTCGTTTCCTACATTTTAAGTTTTACATTTAGGATGATCTAATGAAAACTTGAGTTTCAGCAAAATCGAGTGACATTTTTTTAAATTAATCATCGATACTAAAATGTCAAATTTATTATTCAAATTAGTTTAGAAGTGAACTATTTATGAACCCAAATGCATCAAGAGTTGGATGAACTTATTATATATTCATAAATGTCTGTACTATAAACCACACTACCCATAAATTTTAAATCGATTACATTAATGAGCTTTTCTGAAACGCAATCTATATTTGATCTAAAATCGCACTTACAAAATAATTCACACAACCTTGAGATAAAATGTTGTTAAACGAGAATTTAATCTCTACAATGATTAACAAATTTTTTCGTTTTCTCGACAAAATCAAGACCGATATTATCAGTGAACAATATCTAAGATGTTAAAATTCCAAAATTACAAATTTTTCAATGTGTGCTAAATGATAAATGACACGATCACCCGAACAAAGGTTGTTTAAACTATTTTTTTTCTTCTATTTTATTATTGAATCCGTAGATGTATATTTACAAATGTGTACGAATACAATTAGCATATACTGCATCGTTAAAAATGAGACAGCTAAATGTCGACATCAAAGTTGACTTTTTCGCAATCGTCGAAATGACAAAAAAGATGTTATTTTGAAGACGAAAACCATACTTCGGTTTACTTTTCGTTTCCATGCAAATCAAAGAAGACATCGTATTTGCGTGCTCAAAGTGTATTCGCAAAAATGTTATGTAATTGAATAAAGTGCACTCGAACACGTTGCACCGCGATATGCAGTTTGACATGTGGACGAGAAATTTTTCGCATAATCAATTATAGCTGTTAACATCGTCACTGCATTATGTTAAAATTAGCATTTTTCCATTTATACTTGCTTTGACGAAATCAAATAGATGAGATGATTCAACGGCAACATTATGCAGGTTTTAACTTCTAAGAACTTTTTTCAAATTAACCATACAATTTTTTATCTGTAATTTCACTATAAATGTATAAATAAATATAATATATAAAAAGAAAATTACATTCAATTTGTACAATGAATTAATATTTAATATATCGTTATAATATTATTAAAAATAATAAAATTATTCATTGTAACTCATAGAAAAACGAACGTTAAAACATTGACATTGGATCATTTGTAAATAAATTGAATCGCAAATCACAGTTTCGAACGCAGTAATCGCAGATTATAGGAGTGAATCACACAGATACTCTACACCAGAGGTGTGGATTATCGGAATCAATTTCTTTGATACAAATATTTAAAATTCTTATATACCACTTTTATAAAATGGAACAAGGCAAATTTGTTCACAAAAACCAATTTGCCTGAGATCACATGACTTTCAGTTCTTTTTCTTAAACGTAAATGATTTTAGAAGCGTGACGTCACTGAAACCAATGCTCATAGTAATTGAATCAAATTATTGTAGCGAGAATCGGTATCATGTTCAGCAGTAAATATTTTGGAACCGACAACAGTTCTCAATTGATTTGCACGCGTAGATAAAATAGTGTCTTATTTTGAAATTTTGTCAAATAAATTCGCGGTCGTTTATAATTATATTACAACTTTATTGTTACCAAGAATTTGCGATTCACAATAAAAATCTAATTATTCAATGGTTCAATTTATCTTAATAAGCAGATTACCTGCATTAACGCAGTTAGAATTATACTTTGATATGTATACGCTTTGATGATTATTATCGACCAGAATAATCTATTGGGAATTCGACGAGTCATTGCCCACCTAGAAACTCGCTTTATTTTTCCCAATGAATGATAACCCGACTCTGCCAAACCGCGTGCGATCATTTACAGTGAATTTTTATTAAAGTATAAATTGAACAAAATACTTAAAAAATTACAATTATTATCATTATTTTGCAGACAAAGAAACGTATACGAGATTCGTTTTCTTAGACTGTTTAGTGTCACCGAGGTTATTATTTCCAAAGTTTTAAAAAGATAATTTTCCTTTCCCTAAACATTGAGTTATCACTAATTTCATTATCAATTCGTCAAAATGCAAAGTTGAATTTTATATCTCTATAGATTACTAGTATAACTTGACATCAAAATATATAAAAAGTTTGATTAAGAAGGCTAATTCAATCGGCAGAAAGAAGTTAAAGTCAGCTATGGCCCATAAAAAAGTTAATATTTCCATGCAAAAAATATACAATCTGTTGATATTCAGCAGTAAACATGTGACATTTTAAGTAGTCATAAATCTATTCTCACCTTACATACCCTCACTGCTTTGTTAATGAATAAAAATTTAATAAGTTCACTGTCAAATAAGCATGCTCAAAAACGAACAAAGATATAAATACGTTGGTTCGCATGAAAGAGCGACCAAGAAGTTTGTTGCAAGTGGAAACAAACGAACTGTCAAACTCGTATAAAGAGCACTGACATGACCAGTTTGTGATGTCTTTGACAGCGTTCGCGCACGCGCACAGCGACTAACGGTGCTCTCCGACCGGCGGAAACAGTTTCGCGTTGGATAAAGACAGAGCGATTGGGTGGGGCGGTGGGGCCTTACCTACCTGGAGCTCATCGTGAAGCTGGGGACTCGCGAGTTCGAGCGCGTGCATAACAATGACAGACCTGCTTGCTTGCTTGCTTGCGCACACGACCGTCCGGCTGGTTCGCGCTTCCAAACTATAATACGATGCCACGGCTTATAGATCCTGCTCGTAGCGCACTCCACACAATGTCATCCGCCACCACGTCGAAGCTCATTGCAATGTGTGCCATTATAATTCATCGCCTGGCAGCAGCGCAAAAAAACATACGCGCTCAATTTTCGTCAGCTTTGACCAGAAGTTATTTTCTTTCGCACTCTTGCGTAAGCAAGGCCCCTCCAGACGCTCTTTTTTTCACTGGTGACTCGACCTCTCTTCGCCGATTCCCGATCGCTGCGCTGAAAAAGCCGAAGCTATTTTTAATGCGTCTTCTTTTAAAAAGAAATGAAAATATTATTTTATGCTTTTTTTTCTAATCTTTCATGAGTATAAAACTTCAGTTTTATTGCATTTGTATTTTATAAAGTAAAAATGGCAATATGATGAATTACGAATGAGTAATATATTATAATCGTTGTTTCGTTACAAGATAATAGTTTAGATAAAAATACAGTCCTTTTGAATAAATAATATTTTATTATTTAAGGGATTAAAGTACAAAGTTCAATGTTGAATAAAAATCATAAATATCGAAACAGACTGATAATGAGAAAAAACAAGATATTGAATATTGAATTAACGTAAAATTACAGGTGACATTTATTCTTTTTAGTGAAGAAAATAATTTTTGTAGAGAAAAATAAAATAAGGCCACTGTTTATACTTGTTTTTTTTCTTTTTTTTTTTTATTGTCTAAGATAATATTTGTATATAATTATTTGTAACTAGTTTTTTCTTTAAGTAAAATAAACAAAAAGAAAATTACGCTGTAATCCTGAAATAACAATATGATTTTGTTTATTTTGAAGATTTCAAGTAAAAATAATGAAAAAATGTTTACTGTCTTGAAATTATAATGCAATTTTAAAACAATCATTGAATACCAAATTGCAAATATTTTTTGCTGTACTGAATAAGAAATTGTTGGTTTCTAAATATTTTCAGTAAAAAACCTCCTATAATTATTTCCTTTAAATGTCGAGAATTTTATTTGTTCAACTCATTACTAATTCTTGTCTGATGTATTATAAATCTTAAAACTAGAAATTAGAATGGATATTTGCAACAATTATTACAAATAATTTTAATTTTAATTAGAATTAATTTTACCTAGTTAATGAAAATAATGAATACCAAATTCATGAATACGAAAAACATTGAATTACAAATTATTTTACATGATTTATTAATTTAAAATATTGTTTACAGCTTAATGTTATATTTCTGAAATTCAAATTTCCCTCATTAAAAACATTTTAGCAATTAAGATTTTTTAATACATATTCGATTAATAAACACTTTGATACGTTGATAAATTTTTAGGGCTACAGAATTTTTTATAGTAGAAAGCTGTGCCTAAATCGATTGCCAAATGATGCATATATTTTATGCTTGTTTAATTCAGATAAGCATGATAAGGTAATACTGATAAACGTATGAATCAACTTGATGTTTATAATATATAGTCTATCATGACGCTTATAACTGAATGCTAAAATAATATTTACAATTAATCATTTATGTTTTCAATTATAAATATACAAATCTTTCCCAAAAAGAACAATTTTTTAATATGATTTTGTTAATAAATTAGTGTACCGCGTACAAAGAAAGTTTAAACATGAATTAGCTTATCGTTAAAAACGACGTTTGTAGTATTTTACAAAAAACTGTGAAGTCAAATTTTTTTGACATTTAGAAACTAAACATTTAGCCAACACACTATTTCATTTTTATGTTACTTTAATTCACTGAAAGAAAAATGTTTACAAACTTAATAGTCTGTAAAAATGTTTACATTATATATAACTTTTTCAAGTATTTAATACAATTTTTTATTAATATTTATATTTTATAAAATTATCAAAATATAAACAATTCATTATTTAAAATTGATTGATTCATTGAACTATTTTTATTTACAAACGTACTATGAATAAATTAAGAAAACAGTATTCATACACATTGTTATAATTAATTTAATTTTGCTATTTAATTATTTATTTGAATATTTCAATTCATAGCCTCGTTTTACAGATATAAATTGAAGAAGAATACTTTTGCAAATTGTCATTACGATTGAAGTATAGGTGCTGCCAGTCAGTTTAATTGTGTACAAGCGTCGTTTAATATTAAATCGCTTAGAAAGTCATAACATGTCATGCCATATAACTACAAATTTTCAGATAAATTAAACCCGGAATTTTTACTAATAAATCTGCCTTTGAAAACATTATGTTTTTGATGACTTATTCATTTATCAATACGTCATATGTTTCAAATATTTGAATGGAAAATTCTATGAAATATTATATTTGAGACAATTTATAAGATCAAAGAAATTGTATGAAGTCTTTATATAAAAACTATATTTATTTTATACTCTTTTATAATTTTTTTTGAAGCAGGGTAGAATAAATTGGATAACAACGCTTACTCCTGTTATAAATTGAATATAATGAAGTACTACGATGTTGCTGATTTATTTGCACATTCAAAAGCAAAGAAATTGTTTCTCTGGTTAAAACATTTTCATTCCTAAACAACTTCATATAAAAATAAAAGAACGCATAATTTGAATTTTATCTTTCTATTTGAACAGATTTAAAATCCAAACTACAGTGTATGAAATGTAGATAAAAAGAAATTAAGATTTTTCATAAACTCAAATTGCAGGGAATTCGTTTTTTCGTAGTAATTTATATTTCTTCTTTTTTAAAGTCACGTTTAATGATTGACCACAGCAAGTTCTGTTTGCTTCGAAATACTGTTTGTCAGTTGAAAAACGAATTTCGACATATTTACATTGATGTTCCTGTATGCTCCGTCTTCGCTTTAGAGATTTGCTATGTTTGACTTTTTCTCAAAGTGTACATAAAAGTTCTCTGCAATTTTAACTTAGCAAAACAATCATACTGTAAGCTGATTATGCAAAGTGACATAATTTCTTTAAATTTTGAACAAAATGAATTTACCAATTTTTTAGTACAAATGAATAAAGTAAATTTTTATTATAATTTACTGACATAAATTGTCGTTCTTGTCGAGGAACATAAACATTACAAATAAACTTATTCATTTTATTAATACTTTTAAAAATGAAAAATCTCTTTATACCTGAATAAAGTTATATTATAATACTTC
>JABFQD010005907.1:0-10274 GCA_022817045.1 Psix sp. ZL-2020
TTTGCAGATTGATATATCTACAGTTACGTGAAATATCGTGAGATGAACTAAAAAATTACATTAAAATTCAAATCGCGAAAAAAGTAACCGTTTATTTTTTTTAGCAATAAATATTGATTTTCAGAAACACTGATAAATACAAAAAAGATGCCCATTCTTTGACTCAACATCACAGTATTTTTTATTTCTTGATTTGAGCCATGTTTATTTTTTAACAAATTCCCTCGATCTGGGAAAAGGTTTACGGCACATTCGAGCGCAGATCCCCTTTTAGAATCCGGGCGTTCAATTCTTGTTGGACTTGATTAAATGGCGTAATAGCAAGAGTATATGTATGAACCTAGCGTCTCTACCGAATTTCTTATATTTTAAATAAATTGCAGGCGGTGATCCGAATCGTACGTGTGTTTCGTTAGATTAAGTAACAACAGGTGTTTTAAAGCGTTAAATACATACAGGGAGTTAAAAAAAGTCTGGAAATGGTCTTATATCTTGCGAAAAACACTTCAGAGTAGTAAACAAAAATATACGTATCAAATATTTGTGAAAAATTTATCCAATGATATCTAATTCAGTCCCCCACCCTGTAGAGGTGAGGCAGGGGGCAATTTTAAAATCTCAAATGGGAACACCCATTTCTTATTGCAGATTCGAATTCCTTAGTAAAAATGAGCCCAATTTAACCTATAACTTGTATTTTAAATGTTACATAATGCTGTCATTAACTAAAATCAAAATATGTAACAATGAAGTGTAAAATAGGAATATCTCGAAGAATACTAATCGAATTAAAAAACAGGAAAACATGTGTCAATTATTTTCAATAAATCTATCCAATGATATTAAATTAAACTTTAGGATAGCATTAAAACGAAGTGTAAGCTATGATGAAGTTAATTTTCAAAAAATAAAGTAATCTATTCAATATTATTCGCTAAGTTGTAAAAACGTAATCTACCACATGACATTCGGAACCATTTTCTGAGAAAGTTTTGATAAAGCTGTATTGTAATTTACTGTTTTACAACGATACGGACATTTTAGTTTTCTGTTCCCTTCCGGACACTCGTTTTACGTGAGTCCCCTTGGCTTTCGCAGAAATTTATGGTTGAAAGTTTAATTCATGAAAAAAGTTTTGTAACAATGGAAATAACTGAACTTCTAATTCTATAATAAAGTGATAACTCAAAATATTATCTTGTTGAAATTTATAAAAGTAATAAAGTAATACTGTAAACAAAAAATTATAACATAATATAATAATGCAGCCTATTTAATAAGGTGTTTAAATTGTTCTTCGTTTACTATTCTACAGTCACTTAAGCGCTAATTTGAGTTATTTAAAACATTTCTTCTCATTTGTTGGATACCTAAATTTACTTTTTAGACAATTCTATTCCTCAATTCATTCAAGTTTAATGGCTTTGTAGCGTACACCTTACCTATTACATATCTGCATAAAAAATAATCTAATGGTGTTAAGTTCGAGGATCTTGCTAGCCACTCAATAGTACCTGATTTTCAAAAGTAGCAGTTAAATGATTACAGACAAGAACTACGTAATAAGGCGTGGCACCGCCTTGTTAACACCTTCGTAAAAGAAGGATCTATTATATTATCGGCGTCAATGCCAGCCTAAACATTGAATTTTCTAGCGTATTATATATGCTCATCACGTACCGATCTTGGATCATCTGCAGCCCAGTATTGATAGTTATGTATGTTAACTTCTCCAGTTAACAGAAAAGTAGCTCCATCTGAGAAAACGTGATCCGCGTTCAAAAAAAAGTTGTTGGGCGCTTATCGATACGTGTAAGAAATGAAGGCATAATTCAACCACAAGAAAACAAAAATCAAAAACTTTGCAGAGCTACGGAGATACTCGTACCGTAGATATTTTAGCATCAGCATGTTAACCCTAAGGATTCTATCAGTCACTAAGCTTATGATTCGTGTGTCAGAGGGACCATGATTAATAAAATATTTCGAGCAAATAAGCAACATCCAAATAGAATGACTCTCCGACATACACTACAAGAAAATGATTTATCTCAAAGATTGAATTTTTGTAATTGGATAGCAAATCAACCACCCGATTTTCATGATGAAAATCTGTTTACGGTCGAACATACATTGAAAAGTGATGAAAAAGTAAAATCTTGGAATCGCATTCTCTGATCTCATAAAAATCCTAATTGGTTGAAAGAAATTTATTACCAACATGTTTGGAAACTTAAAATGTGGTGTGGCATTATCAATTGTGGTTCCATTATTTTAAAAACAATTTGAACGGTGCACTATATGCACTGTTTTTGAAGAATCAATTATCTGTCTTAGTAGAAGACGTTCTACTACAAAAGTGTCAATGAATGTGGTTTCAGTCAGAAGGATGTTCAATGCATACATTGAAAATAACCTGAGCAACATTACATGATCTGTTTTCATAACCACCACGCTTACCTGACCTTACAGTACTGGACTATTATTTGTGGAGAAAAATCAAAGAAAATGTCTACATCGAATAATTAATGACACGTGATTATATAAAGCAAAGAATCTATCCTTACTTTGGATAGTGAAGAAATTCGACGTATTGTAAGCTGTTTTCAAAAAATAGTAAATAATGCGGCAGAATACAGCACACATTGGACATTTAGGTTGACTTAATTTCACTATTTGTTGATTAATTTAGGACTCTATTATTTGATTCGACTATTAATCATTGATTTAACTATTAATCAATTTATATATTAATGTCGTGTCAAAAGGGGGGATATATGTTCTGTCAGATCAATATGGTGTTCATGTTTGTTATTATAATATATTTTTAATTATTATGACTAGACCATTAGAAACATTTATGGTGGTTACATGAGTTACTCAGAAAATTTGGCAGCGAATTTTGTATTATTTAACAGTATGTTTAATAGTTGAGAATAATATGTTTATTGTAAATATTGTACCAAAAACGTAAAGAGATCTTAGGATTAGGGATTATCTGTAAAAACAATAGTGAAACTGTATTTGGATTAGACTGTATACAGCAAGTGGCTGAGCGAGTCACAACAATAACACTGGTTGGGTATTTGGGCTGGTTCAGGTGGAGAAAAGCAGGGCGGTCCAAGCTTAATTAATGAGCGAAGTACTGGACAGGAGGAAGCGAATGATTGGCTGATTAGAACATGACCACATCTTTAAGTTTGGCAAGACAAAGTCTCATAAAAACCCACTAATAATCATTCTGAACCACTTGATCTCAGGATTCGAAACCGATAGTTTCTGATCTTGGATTCAATATACTAACGCCTTGAGGTGATTCCTTCAACCACACGAGGAATTAATTCAGACATGCGAGCGAAATAGGACCAACGGATCGCGTCAAATCATTCACGTCATCGTTCTCTAAACCTCTACTATAACCCAATCACAACCCTTAATTATAAAAACTTATTTTTCTTCTTTTATTCACCCGATAAAATATTTCGGTGTTTTTTATGTCTACGGGGTTTTCCACCTTCGAGCCAATAAATTGATAATTACTAGCGCATATATTAATACATTTTTATTGACCATCTCCGTCATCCTCCAAACGAAAATCGCTACAAGTTGAGCAAAATCAACTTGAGGCAAAAACAATTAATATATTTATTCTTTAATAAATCGTTTATTTACAACAATTTATTGGTGTTTCATTGCAAAATATCGACATGTATTGCAAAATTTGTTGGGTCTTGTTTATTTTGGAATAATGTATTTATTTGTTAGATGATATTTATCGATTTTTTTTCGAATTCAGTTATACGTTGATGTTGAAATTAATTGTTAGCGTTTGTTTGCTCTGATTACGCTTGGAATATTTTTATAAATTATGTTGTGTGATAACATTTTTTTAATCAAAATTTTTACGAACGTTAAACATGTGGAGGGGAAATATCGCCCTTATAATCCATTCTTTTTCAATGGATTATTAAAATTCATCATTTTGCTAACATGATCCAAAAATTTTTTTGTTTTCCATTAAAAATGGCAAAGTTATGGCCAATTAGAAATGTTATTGCATTTTCGTATTTCTACAGTACTATTCAGTAATATCATACAGCCTTAAACAAACATAAATTAAATAAAAGTATAGAAACTATAAAATTTTTATAGCAGAGCTTTGGTACAGCTTGAGAATGGCCAACATATGGATGTGGTATAGCGATAGAATGCGAATAATATAGCATAGCATTGACAGGCCAACAGTCCAGCGATGGCATGACACTGGCATGAGAAGGCATGGCAACAGCATGATCATAGAACAACTATCTTGAATAAAAAGCAGCCAGCATTATCGTTATCTGACGTGTACTACGTGGAGGTTGTTTGTCGATTGTTACTATACTACCCTGCTAATGCCACATCTACGCTACCCGATTGCTATCACATTGTCATGCCACTGCCTTACCAATTCTATGCTAGTGCCATGCCATCGCTATCTCAATGCTTTACTACGTCATTGGCATGCCATTGCTATGATATTACCATGTTATATTCGTATGCTGACCTAAATATTAAAGCTTAGCTATCAAAATGCTATAGTTATTCTACTCCATTTTAATTTGTGTTTCAATGAGTAGTAAATACTGCACGTGTCTGTATGTTCATGTAATTATATGCGTGACTATTTATTGTTGTTCATTAAATTTTGTTTATTAACTACCACAAATTATTGAACTATATGGAATCATACGATTATTCTACCCTTCAAATTAGATCTTTGAAAGTCATTTTTTTTTCATAGTGACTTCCTGTCTCTTTTTTCTTGTATTTTTGTGTTTTTATTTTATTTACCTGTCTTTTGTTCTTGAATGAAATTCAACTGTTGTCGTCTACATCTACATCATCTTCGTCGCTTGTACTATCCCTCGCCTGAGCTTCGTGAAACGCTGCTAGTTTACATTGCATCCGCATCATATTGTCTTCCATTTCTGTGTACTTTTGGTCTATGGATTTTATTTTGAACAGTTTGTCTCATGAGATTTAACTTTAAGTATGTGACACCTATTGTACCAACCGGAAGAATAAAGCAACCGTAGCAGGATGACCAGTAAGCAAGAAGGGGCCATACTTTATCTGTCTTAAATGGTGACATGAAGAATACTTTATTGAAATCTTCAGAACGAAGCCTGACATATAATGCATCATTCCTCAAACCACAAGTCATCTACTAAATCTTGTACCATTATCTTTGTAAAAGTTAATATATTATTATGAACAAATAAGAACTGTAATAACAGAGGTAATCCACATTTTCTTTCATTTACTATCCATTTATTTGTGAGAGTCTGACGGAAACTCTATACTACTGAATCGTCTACCGAAATACTTAAACTATAGACTTTTACAAGTTTTTTCGTCTTTCAGTTTGTTTAAAGTAACAGTGCATTCCGTTAACATTATTGCAATTCTTACCAGTAAAACACTTCATATTAATCATCATTGCGTTTTATTTTAGCAATGGCAGCCCCAATTCTTGTCACTTGTATCGCTTCAACTTTATGAATTTCTTCTACTTCCATCAAGCAAGATCTACTAATCGAAAACCAATAAATCTGAAAAATTTAGTTGTATGGCTCAGTCGCTGAGCCATACAGCTGAATAGCGACTAATTTAGCGCCTTCGCACGTATTCGAGCAACTCGAGTACACCTCCTTGTCCATTTCAGGACGGCATCCACTTTGGCTCTTCCTCGACTGAAGCTCACCAGAGTAACCCGATACCCCAGCTCTATTAGTGCGAACACATCACGGACAAGGTAATTCACGGACCTCACGGGCTACGTCACACGGCCGTTGAATGTGCACAAAACACCCTGGCCTTATCCATCGTCTGTAAACAGCGACCGATAATCATTCGATCTCTCGTCAATACTCGGCGACTGGTTTATATGGTGGTTGAGAGAAACATCGCGTAGTGAATCTTAATCTCTTCTAACGATTTTCTCGCGGTACCGCATGACACGCCTCCTTTATCTTTTTGAGTTCATTTTCGCCATCAGAATACATTTATTTTTCTATTAGTAAGGGATTAAGGAATTGTATAAATACTGAAATTCACCATAATAAAAAAAAATATAATTGAAAATTAATCTCGATGGTGTTCCGATATATTAATGAAACACTATGTGTTTTTGGTTGATTTTAAGCAAATTGCATTTTGAACCAGATATTTATAAACCGTTTCTTATTGCTATATATTCTGACGAAGGACAGCCGAAATAATGTGATGTATATTTAAATCATTTTGTTAATGGAATGAATGAGTTATTAAAAAATGAAATTCTTATAAACGATGAAATTTTCAAGGTTTTGTTTAAATATTTCATTTGCGATACTCCTGCAAGAGCATTTTTAAAATGTACTAAAAGTCATACTGGATATTATGCTTGTAAACGGTGTACAATGCGAGGTGAATTAATTAAAATTACGAAAGGGAAAAAAGTAGTTCATCCATATGAAGAAAGAGCATTTCAAAAACAAAATCAAAAAGAACATCATGTTGGTTACTGTCTTTTAACCAAACTACGACCAAAAATTGATTTTATTAAACAATTTGTTCTCGATTTTATGCATCTAATTTGCATCGGTGTAATGAAAAAAATTATTGGATCATGAAAATGGATGCATGGAAAAAGAAAAATACGAATTGGTCCTAAAGATAAAAGACTTTTACCTAAAAGAATGGAAAATTTGAAGAAGCATATACCGGTCGAGTTTTAACGAAAATATGTGGTGTGTTTTATTGTGGGCCTATAGTATTAAAATAATTATTAAATAAGAAGATGTACAAACACTTTCTGTTGTTACACGTACAGCTATTGCATATAAATTAAAGTGAAAACATTTCGGAATAGCTACACATCACTTAATCTCGTGAAAAAACAATTATAACATCTGGCGAATACAGGTTGAGGCTCTCCTAATCAAGAACAACATGTTTGGTTGTTGTGAAAAGACAAGTTCTGAATCCGCTGGTGCCGATGCAGCCGTCGTCACTACCAAACATTAAAGGATATCTGGGATAAACCAAACAATGTATTTTCCCCCGGAGGCTTGCACACAATATTAAATTACTCAAACAACTATTACAATAAAAATTTACCGCCAGAGACGATATACGTGAACACCTCAACTCATTTTTTGACACGGCCGTCAAATTTAAATCAATGGAACTAAAAATTAACGAAGATTTACTGACAATAATGCTTCTTTATAGCCTTCCACAATGTTTTGAGAATTTTCGAATCGCCGTCGAAACTCGGTACACTCTATCAAATACTGATCCTCTTCGTATAAAAATACTGGAAGTAACTGAATCCAGGAAACAAAAGTTCAAGGCCAACAATAATGGCCAAATAAATTTTTTTTACCAAAAACGAGCAGCCCAGCCAAAAATTTGAAAAACCAGCCAATCAACAGAATAACAAGCCTCCTCAACCCGTCACACGATACAAATTCAAATGAACCATTACAAAAACAAGGGCCGCATAATATCAGAATGTCGGAATGAAAAAAAGACTAATAGGTATAAGAGCAACATTTCATCAACAGGCAAGATTCATTTCGCTGACGCCCGATCTTCTGAACAAACTCCTGACTTATCGACTCCAACCTTATACCGATGGTATTTCGATAGCGGGACCACTTCTCATTCGTGCAAGGACAAAGCGTTATTCATTAACGCACACGAAGTGCAATTCAGATTACATCTAGCCAGTAGCGCAACCACGACAATCAACGCCATGGGCAACGTTAGAATCTCAGTTTAGATCGATGAATCTTAGAAATCGATTATATTAAAGTACGCCTATCATGTTCCAGATTTCGGAACCAATTTTCTTTTAATGGCAAAATTAGTCGACAACGGTCACACTGTCATCTTCTCTAAACAAGATACAGCCAATAAGAACAACGAGGAAAACATTCGGCTGACAAACGACAGAAGAATATTTGTTATTAGAGCCAGAATCCTGAGCAAGGCAATTCGGCAGACCACAGTCCTCCTCTCGCTATCAAGTGGTATCATCGTCTCAGTCACCTAAACTATATGGACATGAAAGAGCTAGTGTAGATCGGTTGTATCAGTAAACCAAACATCGACCTAGATCATCCTTCCCCGTGCGAGTTATGTATCGCTGATAAATTAACTCGACTCCCTTTTCCCAAGAGGACTGATTCAACAACCGAACCATTGGCACACCGCTTCAGAACGAGATGCCTTATACTCCATAACGTTCACCGACGAATACAACTACTGGAGTGAGGTCTACCCCCTAGACCTACCCCCTAGACCCTACACATTTCTAGAAGATAAGGCTAGAGTAGAAAATCAAACAGGGCACAAAATTAAAGCTTTCCGATGAGATCACGGCACCGAGTTTTGCAACGTTTGTATGAATGATATTCCCAAACAATCGGAAATTATGAGTCGTCTCACTTGTGCTTACACATCGCAGCAGAATGAAATATTCAAAAGAAAAAGTGATAATAATAATAAATTTAATAATTTATTATTGTTATCATAATAATTAATTTTAATAATTTATATAATTATTAATTAATTAATAATTTATACATAATATAATTTATAGAAATATTTATGTAGCATTTAAAATAAATTACCTAATTTAATCTTTTTTTATTTATACAATGTTTTTTTTTGTTTGTCCAAATTTGCTTGTCTCTTAAGATTCTTCACTGAAAGTGTTTAATTGTTAAATTAAAAAAAGTGTGCCAAGCTGAAAAGAGTCAATCCAAAATATGATAACTAAATTAGAAAAAAAGATTAATTAATGACTTGATATGCTGAAAATCTCGGCTGCTCGGGAGAACTCGAACTCCGCATCGCTTTTGTCGCTGGCTATTTGTTAATTTCGAAAGTTACTCCAAAGCTGGACAAATAATAAATTAAGGTAATCACATACTAAAATAAAAATTAATCCAAATAATATTAAGGATTTTTTTATTCTTAGTTAAAATCAAGAAAACTTTAACTTTTTTTAATTTTTTAGTTAAGGAATTAAAAACTAATAATCCATATATAACGCAACTTAAAAAATAACTGTTATTAAAATATCTAATCGAACTTTTATATCATAATTCGCAAAACTATAAACTAAATATCCAAAAGTAAGTATCAATACTCTAATATTCATAACTAAATTATCATAAAATATTCATGAATCCATATTTGTTATTAATTATTCATAAACCAAGACCATGATTCGCTATCCATAATTAAAATTAAAACATAAAAATATCGATAATAACCCCTGAAACTGACGATATATAGTCCAAAATCCAAAACCCAGGGTCCTGAGTCTAAAATCACTAAAATGGTTATCAATAATAAAACTTGTAAAAATACATTTTGTGAGTTTAATTTGGACTTATCGCTGAATCAATTGCCACCTATACTTGATTAGCAGAAATGGTTTTTGCGAATAGTATTTTAAAACAAACAGAATGTCGGCTTAAGTTACTAAGAATTTTTAAAATATGAAGCAATTACAAAAGCATTGCAAATATGAAGCAAATGTTCGGTTTCATCCTCTTCTTCAAAGAGTAAGAGAGACTTTTTTGCAAAGAGTAAGGAGACTTTTGGGGTGATGGCAAAACTAGTAGAATGTAATAATGAGTTTAAGGTATCACTGTTGTTACTACTCTACCTCTGTATTTATTTCCATGATGCTATTCAAATTAAACAATAACATTAATAACTCATTCATTTTTCCAGGAACCATTAATCATTCGTACATTTTTTTTTCTCACTTTGTACAATTGTATTGGTTTAAGTGACTTCTCGCCAGTTAAGAGCGAGAAGTGGAATCTCTCTAATTCGGCATTTCTTCAAGTTTTAAAACGCTTCCGTCAATCAAGTGCACAGGCGATTCAACCATAGTCACAAAAGAAGTACGATATTAGCTCAAAATATTGTCAGAGAGAACTGAGAGATAGCTAATTTCACAATTTAAAAATTGCTCGCAATGAAAGTTAAAAGAAGCGCGTTATTAAATTTTGGCCTAACTGCACGCCAGCGCCACTTAACTCTTCACAATGCCTGCGTCAACTTTTTCATCTTTTTTTAATTGTGAAATTTAAATTATTTAACTGAAATAAAATTTGTCTTTGAAAAAATTTTTAAGTTTGAAAAACTATTAAGTAAAAAGTAGCAATAATAGTTTGCTGTCAACTAACAATCGCGATGCCAGTAAATTGAAATCTAAAAAGTGA
>JABFQD010005908.1:0-10270 GCA_022817045.1 Psix sp. ZL-2020
ATGACTAAGTTAAATTAAAAATTCGCAATAGGAATAGAATTATTCAATTTTTAAATCTTTTCTTTTCCTTTTTAAGAATAAAGAAATCGTATTTAAAAGAATAGAAAAGAATTAATTTTTTTGTATTCATTTGAATTCGTTTCTATCGCAAATTTTTTGCAGGGAGGTTTTCGTGAATCCACTCCAAATAAAATATAATCGCAGAAAGTGGCCTCCCTAATATTTTAACTATCATGTTGGAAATTTCTCTTTGATGACAAATTCTGTTACTGACTCCGTTAAAAATCTTTATGAAACGATTCACACAAAAATTTAAAAATTATCCTGACAAGATTATATATTACAAATATTCTATCTTCTTTTTTGAAGCTTAAACATTTATAGTTAATAATCTCAAACAAGCTCAGATCAAGAAAACTCCATATCATCAATCTGTTCTCCTTGATCCAAATTCTGCTTATCTCCCATCTCGATATTTTGAACTGATTCTCAATTATTTACTGAAGACCATAAAAACTCTGCGAAGACCTTTTTTTTTATATACAGAAAACAAATAAACAATGATATCATCTGTTTCACTGATGGCTTTAAATCAAATACCAGAGCGGCCTTCGCTATAACCTGTGTTACCATGAATTCAAATTACAATGTCAGAATTTGGAATCTAGCTTCTGTTTTTACGGCTGAAGCCCATGCGATCTTAGAAACCCTTAATTTTATATATGAAAACAATTCTTTTAAATCCAATACCTCATCAATTTTTACCGGCAGTCTCTCAGTACTTGCAGCCCTATCCAACACTAATTCGCATCCTTCCTTTATTATAGATTAAATTAGATTAAAATTATTCTTTGTTTCAGTCATAAACAAATTTGTGACCTTAATTTAGATCCCTAGTCATGTAGGAATTATAGGCAATGAGCAAGCTGATGAACTGGCAAAAAGAGCACTAAAAAAGACACGATAGCCTCCTTGTAAATTCTTTACTCTGATATTTTTGCTTTGACGAAGAAAAAACTTACAGGATTCCAACCTTATAAATTAAGTAACACCTTCAAAGGCAAAGGCAATTTTTACTTCCAACACTTTTTCGCAAGGTTCTCTTCAACTAAATCCTTGGTATAAAAACTTCCGTGATGACCATCATCTTATCATCACCTTCACTAGATTTCGCTCGAACCACACTTCTCTTAACTCTAGTCTTTTTGGGAAAAAGATTGTGCGTAATTCTTGTTGTACCTGCGGTTTTCCTGATGAAACCTTATATCATTACTTTTTTGAATGTCACCTCCATGATATCCAACGTCAAAAACTCCGAAGTCATCTAACAAACGCTAAAATTAAATTTAATCTCATTAAAAACTTAAGAAATTCTCACTAAGAAATTTTAAAATACTCAAAAGTAAGTAGTTACAAATTAATTGCGGACTTTGCTAAACTCATTAAAAAACTCATTTGATATATTCATCTCGTCGCCATATTCTGGAAGGTGTCTCTTCCTGCTTACCTGATTATTATTAAGTAGTAATTTGATTTAAACTATTTATTGCATTTTTTTTCTTTTTCGACCTGATCACACATGTGCTTGATTGCTCACTTGTATATCCTTATATTCATTTTGCATCCTTTCTCCTTTCCTATTTCCCTTCTGCAAAACGTCTTTTGACATTTTACTACAATTAAACACAGCGCCTTACATTTATTCAGCCTCATACACATGTTCACCAACAGCCTTAAGCTCAATAGTTGTAAATTTAACCTGCTGATGGTTTTATTAGACTGAGAACCAGCTTGAACCATTAATTCAGAAGAAGAAGAAGAAAAACTAGTTGGTAGTGAGCGTAACGCAGCATTATAGTCATGCCAAATGATGAACATTAAAACTTTTTGGCCTTTAAAATGTCATTTAAGTGCGTAAACCGTGAATTGTGAAACTTTACTTTCGGTTATCTAATATGCAATTAAGTGTTTAGTTTAAATATGTTGTACGTAGGTGGGTCAAAATAAAATTTTTTGAAAGTTCTATTATCGTTTACTATTGGACAGAAGAGGAAAACTCTAAAAAATGTCATTTTAAACTATTTGAAATTTTCAAGTTATAAAATGTATATAAAATTGAATATAAATGAAGATGACGCTATAGTATTAAAATGTGAAAAAATTACTCTAGATAAAATGGCATAGATGGAAATTTTTTTCATAGTCGGAAAAAATTCACTATGCACACTGGCTACTAGGCAAATTTCATTTCTGCAGGAAGATGGACGTTTCTCTTATCAAAAACAATCAGCCTGTACGTTTTGACTTCATTCTATCTCGAGACCGTTTCCACGTTATTTTGAGGCAAAGCCGTGTCTTTGGTCTTGTCTGGGCATGTTATTCTGGACAAATTATTTTATAGATTTATCTATAGCGGGACTTCATCATCCTATTCTTTTCACACAAAAGCACTTCGTCATATGCAGACACCATAGTCCACGACGACCGATCAGTAAGCATTTCGAGTTGGTTCTCCACTTCACTTCTACTTTCAGTCCAGTTTACGTAGATTAAAAATATGTGGGGAACGTCATCGATCTTAGTGCAGTAAATGCATTCAACTCTACCCCTTTTGGTCATTCTGCACAGTGACGATCAGAAGTAACTATGTCCTGTTAACAGTTTTGTCAGATGGTTAAGGACTTCACCATTGTGGTGGTCAACTTATATGTCCAAGTATGGGATCAGCCTTCTAGTCCATCTACCTCATATCTCCTAGGTCTAGCGCTGCTGTTCTCTTTTGGTGGCATCTTTTGATACCACCGATGCTAGTACTAAATAGATATCGTAATTTACTTTGGATATCATAATGTTTGCGGAGGCAATTTGCAAGGCGCTCCTATGCTGTAAACCGGCCATTCGCTTCCGGTAAACCTTTTTTTCAATGCCTGAGTTCAAATTGTTACCCTATAGAACATGACTGATTCTACCGTCGTTATTAGAAGTTGGCATTTGCTGGGCTTCGTTCCAGAGTCTATGACCATGAGCCTGCTGAACACAGTGGTGACTTTAGAGGCCTTGTCGATCACCCTCTGAGTATTTGACCAAAGTGTAAGTCTGGTTCTAGTGTCACGTTCAGATACGGCTAGATGCTACAGGCTAGACGTTACATTACTCCGATTTTTATGAGTAGGATCGTGTCGATTTTCTTTCTCGTGAATATGAGGATCACCGTTTTAGCGTCTTCAAGGACTAAGCGATGGTCCTTCATTGACGTGCAAACATGGCTCATGATTATATTGAACCTCATATGAGCCAGTTCTGGAGTATGGGCCGTAATAAGAACTGCTACGTTGTTGGCATAGCCAATTAGTGAGCAGTTATGTAGCATCTTGAGACACAACAGGTGCGGCGTTCCATAGATCGGGGTCGAGTACAGAGCTTTGCGCAGCGTCAACGGTCAGCAGTCTTCTGTGGGGCACCTCATGCATGTTATACGAAAGCGTACTTTTTCGCAAATAGTCCTCTATTATGCACACCAAGTAACCTGATAACTTGAATTTCGTTCTAACGGTGTTTAGAGTGTCGCTCCAGCTTATGAAGTTAAAGACGTTCTGCGCATCCAAGATTAATAAGAGGGTAACTTTCTGAGAGAAATGGTTCTCAGTTTGTGTTTCTTCTATTGTTTCGATTACCCTGTAAATAGAATCAAGATTGATGTGTCCCTTGCAGGAGTCATGTTGCTGGTCGAAGAAATCTCCAGCTGCTCGTATTGCCATCAGGATTTGAAACTGTAGGACCTTTTCCAGTACTTTTTCTAGTAGTAATGAAAAGTTGCTCAGTAGTTTGGCCGGCCAATTAACGCCACGTTTACACTCGCTTACGGCTTGCTGATAAAGACTGCACTGCAAAAAAAGTTTTTCATTTGAAACATTTTCGTAGTACGTTCCGAAATATTTCAAAACACAAAAAAACGTTTTAATACTAAGCAGAAAACGTTTTACGTAAAAATTTCACTGATGTTTCTAATCACATCAGTCTTTAAATACGAGAAATATGAATGTTGACGAGCAACATTTTTAATGTTACATCTGCTTTTTTTAAACGTATGATTATAATATATTATTGAAACAGACATGTTATTCCTAATGTAATAATTAACAACGAAAATGTAGATTTTGTATATGTGGAAGTAGAAATCATAAATCGTGTGAATCGAAATGCATGTATTTTGTATAAATTATTTTGAAATTATACCCAAGTATATTATGTATATTGGCTGCATTAGGGTCCTTTACAGAAATCTTATAAGTAATTCAGGCTTCTGAAATATTCTCCTCATAAAATTAACTTAGATTTAAAGGCTGTGTTTATTTTTCAGAGTGATCCTTTAATTTTTTTGCAGAGTGTAGTAGTATTAAGTTCGAAAATAGAAATGCTCATATGTAACGATTAATTTTAATTATATAGATACTGAGGTAGGCGAATACGAATCTAATGACGATTGGCGCAAAATTTCTGATAATACTAATGTGCATACAAATGAGAAGACCATTAATTTTAATGAGTTAAAAAAATGACCAAGAAAAAGAAAGATCATCTGCCGAGACGCATGATGTCCCATCTCTTCGAAAGGCAAATGATAAATTTACTGAAAATAACTCACAAACTTTAAATGTGTAAATATATTGTATAAAACAAAATATACATATGCTATAATAATGGCTTATTTGCTTATAATTTGGAATTTATTTCGTTTTCTCGTTACGTAAACTATTGTACATGACTCTGTAAAAACGAATTATGAACCTCGTTTTTTCATCGTTGTGTAATGTACTAATCATTTGAGACATATTTCGAAAAAGTACAAACTGAAAAACTGATTTAAATCAAGCCTCAAGGATCTGTTACCTCGAATGATACGATTAATGTGGTCACTGATAACAAGAAAAGTACGATCATACACATAAACACCCTCACATTCACGCTTGCGCTCTTGTTCACCTGGGCATGCAACCGTGCCTTCATTTCCGTGGTTACTCTCTCGCACAGACTCTCGTTCGCACTCACACACACTACCTCATACCAACTCCCGCACACACACTCGTTCGCACTCACGCACGCCATCTCCACGTCGGCATGCTCCAGTAGCTGAAAGTGGAAGACGACCAGAAGGCAGAAGAAATGTGTAAGTTAAATCATACAAACATATAGTAAAGTTTGTCTGTCATTTTACTTTAATATTAAACATTTCTTTTTTTTAGAAATGTGAAACTGAGCCGGATAGAGGGACAAATTCAAGCAATAGATAACATAGTTCGCCGTAAAGGCCGAATCAGTCAAGCAAAACCACCCGAATCACCTTGTCTATCAGTGCATGACGTTAAAAACTTGCAAACCATTTCTGATGATAAATACGAAGATATCGTAAGTGATAATTAACGAAGATTTAAATTTTTATTAACACATTTTGTTTTATATTTTACCTTTTTGGCAGCTATCTTACTTAAGAGGTCTTGGTGAATTTGATTTGAAAACAACTCTGAAATTTTATCTGACAGCTCTCATCACTGAAGAAGTTTTGTGTAATTTTATTTGGAATAGCACAAAACGCGGAGACGTGATCAAGTTGGCTTTGAAGAAATGTCAATTAATTGATCTCATCGAAAGTATGAGAGATTATTTTTGTAGCAAAATAATACCTCTGAATATCATTACAGATTCTCGTCACAGTTTTCTTGTAATTTGAGAATGGAATGGGAGAGGATCGTCGCTAAGAATAATGTCACCAAATTGACGCTACTGAGGGATAACTCAGGTAACTTTCAAAAAACCAGGGGAGAAGCCTGAGACATTTGCTCAGGAAGAACTTTTTTGATATAGATTTTGGAAACGAGTTAGTACCAAGGACAGTTGGCACCAATGGTGAAATTAACTGGAGAATAGCTGCACAAATAATTACACTAGAAAAGGTAAAATGGGCTATTGACAGTTTTGATCCTTTTAAGGCCTCGAGCCCAGATGATATTTTGCTAAAAAGCTGTAAGAGAGTCTCAATTTAAATGTGGGACTAATAACCAGGACTTTTAGTGGATCGATTGCTGTTGGTTATACACCCAACAAATAGAAAGAAACTAGCGTCATCCTTATACCAAAACTTGCTACAGGCAACTACACCGATTGGAGAGATCTTGGATGAACTAGCGAGAGTTAATAAGGTCTAGATCTATTGAGTCCCAGGACATCTTGGGTATAACAGAATTGAAAGGGCAAAAAGAATCGCTAAGATAGGGGTGGGGGACGTAAGCATTCGTTATGAACGCGTGAGCATACCTCATCATGAAGAATTCAGCACCATCGAAAGATGAGTTAAGGATAAAGAAAAGGAAGAATGAATAGCATTTCAAAAATTTAGGTGGACAAAGGAACTCCGGTGGAAGGATGTAAGAAACTGGCCTAGAGGGGTGATAAGCCTAGATAGGTCCAAGGCCAGGGACTATATTGGTTTACTGACAGAACACTGCAATCTAAGATGCTATCGACATAAGCTAGACGCAGGGACTAATGAAGTGTGTAGGTGATGTATCAATGTGGAGGAGACTCTATACGACATTATCATGCCTAGAGTTAATGGGCATCAGACAAAGAAAGCTGGAAGACATAACCACCATAAAGTCTATTCAAAAGAATCCCGCAGATAACCTGCTTTTCTTAAGCAGGACAATAGGAATCACAACAACTTTTTAAGAATATAATGGTGGTATGGGATAGAATGGCGTTAGCTTTGTGTCCTTCAGCTAAGGCGCCTCGTAAACTAATAATTATAATGATAATAGTTTTGTAGAATGTTAAATGTAAATAGCTAAGCTATTAACATGTAACGTATTTTGGTTCAAAAGTAATTTGCTTTTACGGTAGCAAATATTTGTTTTAATATTACGTGGAAGAAACTACTAATAGGAAGAAACAGTAAAAGATTAGATGTTTTGTTTTGCAGTTTAATTTCGAAGACGTGCCTTTTTAACTCTTCCCTTCCCCACAATTCTAGATCGAAACGATTAACAAGACTTTTGTCTGATTGATATTGAGTTTCCCCATACAATTTTCTTGATGTAGATTCCTCAAGCAAGATAAATCTAGAGAATATTTAAGTGATGAATATATAATATCAAATTTGAAATCATCACAATTATAAAAACATAATATTTTATATAACAATTCAAATCTTCAAACATAGTAAATGTATTGAAGTGTCAGAATTACCTGATATTATCACAATTACCCCAAATGCCTTTATGAGTTATTTAACCCATATACAAGTTTCAAAAATGTTGGGAATTATACCAACAATATGTGGATTTATGTAGAAAAACATGGAAATAATAGTTTAATTTTATTTACAAAAGTCTATTTGTGTTGTTTTGTTGAAGTTTTTAAGTTTGCCTAATAATTTTTTTTTATTGCAGCTCTTCTACCTATTCAACCAGTAGATAACCAGGATGATGCAGAATTATCGATGATAGTAAACAAAGACATCATTGAATTGAAGAAATACTTCAATAGAGTAAAACGTAAACATAAATTAGCTATGACAAATGTTTACGTTAATTGAAATTTGCTAATTTTGACACATTAAAGATAATTAAACAATTTTTTTAGCTCCCCAAAATGAAAAGCCGGGACTCAAACAACTATTTAATGATCATCAACCAACACAAAAAAATTCAAATAATGAGCATATAATAGGCAAAATTATTAAAGACAAGTGCCCTGAAGAGGAGAACTGCGTCCAAATTTTCCTCAAAGAAAAGAGACTTCGCGAAGAAAGGATTAGGAAACAAGGACTTGAAGAAGAAAGAGTCAGAAAAAAAAGATATACAAGAAAAAGAAGTAGAACTACCTCAAAAGAAACAGATCAGTGACAAGACTTATCTTGAACAACTTTATGCAAGTGATTCGTCACAAGAAGAAACATGTCCACAAGAACAGTTATCAAATGATTTTAGCGAACAGAAATTGCACGAAAGCAATCATAACGATGAAACATTTAGGAAATCATGCTTTCAAAAGGATGAACTAGAGAAAAGTGATCAAGAAAAACACGATCGAGAGAAACGTGATGGAGAGGAACGTGATTGTTAGGAACAATTGCGTGAACAACATCTTATCAACGATAAACTTCGAGAGGAACATGATCGAATGAGAAGGGATCAAGAGGAATATGATCGAATGAGATGCGATCGAGAAGAACATGACCGAATGAGACGCGATCGAGAACATGGTCGACATGCGCATCTTCAAGAACAGAGTCTTCACGATGAACAACTTCAAGAAGATCTCAGAAGAGCACAGCATCTTCAAGAAGTTCAGAGAGCTACAGAAGAGCATCAAGATTACGGAAATCAACATCGGGATCGAGTGAACGCAGACGCTTTTGTACCGGTTGATAATATCAAAAGAAAGTAATGAATTTTTAATTTCAATTTATTAATATACTTCGCAAAACAACTAAGGGAACGCTTGTATATTGAAATGCCATTAAAAGTGTTCCCTTAATTGTTATAAGAAATGTATTCCAATTGACGCCAAAATTAATAATTTTTTGTTCAGCTCTGTTATCGTCCCACTTATTAATATTGCAGAAGAATTACAAAATTTGGAAGGGTAAGAAGAGTTTTCAATAAGGAACTTTGATTTATTATACCGATTTCAATAACAGTATTAATGGTGACACGTTTAATTTCAGAAACAATGATGGAAATTTTGGAAGAATTGCGAGAATTGAGAAAGGAATTACTGATTGAGCAAATTCAAGTTTGTGAGAAACCTAACTTTTTACCTTGAAGATCTGTTCAAAATGATAAAGATTTAGAAAATTTAGATCGAAATCAAATAATTCAGGCAGTTCATTATTTGAGATATCTTAGCTCGTCGTCGAACACAAAAACAGCTTGCAGTCTGTGCCTGCAAGCACTGATTGAAGATATAGTCATTTACATGGTATGGAAAAAAAGTCGGCAACAATATTGTTAAATTAGCTTTATACTAGAGTAAACTTGCTACCTTGATTGCGAGTTCTGTAAACACCCCTACGCGCGTAGTGTCAAACGATGATTTTACTATTAATATGTTACAAGTAATTAATCTTGCAAAACAGTGCAATAGGAATCGAAATCCTCATCGCGCGGAAGGACAAAGACCTCTTGATTTGCGAGGTCGAATTTTCGGAGACGAATAAAATTATAATCGATAACCAAAGAATAACATTATTGTCAAATGAGTTCTATATTGATATAGTGTAAATGGTTTAACAATCTTTTACATATATGAATTTTAAATTACTTAATAAAAATGTATAAATATATTCTATAATTATTGTATTTAAATAAAATATTTGAGTATGAATTTGTAACCTGCTGCTTGATTCGAAAGTATTTATTTTTAATTTAAAGGAGTCTGAAGATTAAAACTATTCATTTTGAATTAATAAATAAACGGAATAAAATGGTTTCATTTTGACCGTTATACCTGCTATTATTAATTATAATATTTTTGTTTGGTATAAAAATTATATTTATGTATGATTAAAATATATGTTTCTTTTTATATATAGCTTGAAAGATATTAATATTTTATTTTTAAAATAAGAAAAGTTATTTTTTACTTTCGTTGAATAAAGAAAAAGAAATTATTTTTATTAAAATGTTTATGTTTTTCTATGTTAATGCATTGTTTAAAGTAGCGTCAGCAATATCAACATTTTTGTCGCTTTTTTATAACTTCGATAATTTTCTAAAACAAATTTGTCAACAGCCGGCTCTTTAATCAATGTATTCTAATGTCATGTACAATGTTCAAGTTATGTTATCTAAATAATTCAGTTGATAAATACTGAAAAATTAAATGTAATATCTTTATCAAATTGTGTTTTGTATTTTAAGCTTAAAATGAAGATTTATTATACAAATAATTTTATACATATGAAAAGTTAAAAAATGCAACATCGAATTTCTGTTTGAATATTTGAAATGACAAAAATTGCCTTTTAACATGACAAATTTTTGAATATATTATCTCTTTCTACAGTTTCTCATTTCCATAAATAATACGACTAATACAAAAAGGACTAAAAGAAATTATAATATGCTATTTAACCCACTGCCGTAGAAAAATGAAACATAACTATGTAAACATGTTAGTTTTGTATATGTGTGAGTGCCGTCTATTTTTAACATAATTAACTTTATTTTAAGTAGTCAAATAAAAAAAATATATATATAAATCTCTATTT
>JABFQD010005909.1:0-10270 GCA_022817045.1 Psix sp. ZL-2020
GGTGAATGATCGAATCAATTTAACAGATATCTGGGTTTTTGTTTTTTAATTAAAATATTTCATTTTATAGTTTTGTGATACATAATTTTTAAAAGTGCATTTGATTCATCGAAATTTAGTCTTGATAGTGGATTTTTTTTGTCTAAATCCCTTAATTTTTCCAAGTCTATTGTCAGATTATTTTCATTCGTTCCATCTTAACTTGTTGAAATTATTAATATCAGTTACTAATAGTTAATATTGGGACAGCTTAAATTTTGTATCACAAAAATTAAAATCAATCTAAAATGGTTCAATAATAAAATATTAATTTATCAAAAAGTAAATACTTTAATATATAATAAACAATTTTTTATTATTTATTATAAGTACATACAAACCATAAGAAAAACTAATAAAAAGTCGCACATTTTCATAATTTTCTAAACAGCATCATACAAGGTTTACTTGTACTCTCTATAGATTAATTTTAGAAATAAGTTTATTTAATGTATAATTAAAATTTGACCTCTTATTTATTTAGTGATATAAAAATAACTTGTATTATTTAAAAATGATATTTATATCATTTTTTACATTATATTATATTACTTATTATATAATCATATGTATATTATATATTATATTGTACTTATATTTCAGGCCATATATTGAACGCATTTCGACGGAGTATTCTCATTGAGTCTCAAGGTATGCTATACAATTAGTAAGCCACAAGTTGACTAAAAAATGTGGTTCTTTCTTTTATTTATGCTGTATTTTTCATTAATGCATTTAAAATCTCAGTAATTCAGTATCATATAAATTTCCCACAAGCTTTTGTTCTTTAAGAAGATTACACAAATACTTAATTGCGGAATTCCGCACGTTTCAAGATGGAAAAAGCCTTTACCGCAATTAATCTTTTGTTTAGTAAAATCTCAGAAAGAACAGAAATATGAGTACAAAACCGGATTAGTGGCACCGAATCTAAAATAAACCTGTCACACACAATCTAAGTAATCTTCTTTGGTTTACCACAGGACAACTGGGTTGTATTTTCAAAACTTCTTTAATTTACAACTCTAATTAAACCGCAACATTAATAAATACTTGAAACAACTGCCAATACGCAAAAACATTCCTATTTTCATTGCTGATAATGAATTCTTAGAATAATTCAATTTGCTCGGAATGTTTCAACTTTTGTGTCTATGAGCACATTTATATTTCTTCATAGTATAAAAGCTACTAAATTGGTATTTAATATAAATATAAATTTATTATTTATTATTTATTATTTAATTGAATTAAATAATAATAAAAATAAGACGTATTCAATATGTGTGAATTGGTAATTTTGTGCAATCAAAATTAAGGTTTGATTATATTGATTTAGTCGAACTGTTGAATTGTTAATAACTTAATATAATTAAATAAATTAAGAAAATTGGCTCATAGTTGAATACCATTAAATTATTTTAATTATCTTCTGATAAGTATTTAACATTTTTCTACATCTTATAAAAAATTGTTGTTTAGAGTAATTAAAGTAATTTTTTTGGTAACACACTTTGTATTAAATTAAATCTAAGAAAAATGATCCATACTATTGCGTTAAATTTAACTCTTTGTTGAATGTGAAAAAACCACAGAGGATTTAGTTAAACCAACTATGCGATTATCTGTATCATTGACTTATATTCATCAGTTTCATAAACGTATCAAATGTGAATATGCTACTGCATATATGAAAACGATACATATTAGTTTAATTATTTGAATAATAAATATTTCTGTTATTGTTTAATAAGCAAAACAACAATCTTGGATGAACTAAAGTTTTAAATGATGAAATGTCAATGAATTTATTTCATTGACATATTTTATCTCATTATTGTCACCATTAAAAATATACTATTTTGCAAAGTAATAATTTTTTAAGAATTATCTAGTATATTTATTTAAAAGTGATCGGTACGTTAAAATGATTATTTACTTATTTTTTTTTTGACTATAATAAAACAAAGTAACCAATTGCAATAAGAAATCTATTTATTATACAACATTTGAAAAGTTGTCTAACTTGATTCAAACCAAAACTAAGTTATTTGATTTGTCAATTTTAAAAATGATTTCTTTTGGTGTAAATTTTCTCACTGAATTCAAGTCGTGGAATATTTTCCGCAAAGAAGACGAACGATCTCTTTGATACAAGTGAATGAAAGGGGTTCTCGAGCTGTAAAGGGACATTCTTGGCAAGAAAAGACCCAATTCATAATCGAAAATTTGGTTGGAATAGAGGGTGTGACGTGTCCATTTGCGGTTGTCCAGCGCGAGTTGAAAGGCTGAATTGATTCATCTCATGGATCACTTCTACCAAATTAGAACGGGCCCTGCAAAACCTGATGGTCAGCTCTGTGACGTTTAAGTGAGGAGATTTTTTCTGAGAAGTTTGAGAGTGTTTGGCGTTACATAACGATGGACTCAAAAAGCCTGCGCTGCGATTTTCCCATCCCCTTTTGAACGCAAATATCAACAGCAAGCGTCCAAAAGGTTTTCGCAATGTAATCTTGCTTATTGATCTTCCGAAAGGGGTTGCCTTCCGGGGATTTGTTGGCCTCTGAGTTTAGTCAAGTCCACGTTGGGTCGGATTAACAGTTCCAGGTCCAGGACACATCTGTCGCTTTGACGGACCATGGTCAGTTGAATCGACAAAATGAACAACAATGACGTGCCCTACCAATTTCTTCGCTTCTATCTTCACAAAGTACCAAGCATTGTGTCCGCTTCGTCATTCTGTTTTTGAGAAAGCATTTTCCGTTTGACGTAAAACCAATTTTTCGAGACCTCGAGCTTTTGGGTATTTCCAGTAATTAATATATCTTCAAGTCACTTGCCCAGAAGTGTTACTAGATAATAACTCTTTTTCTGCTAGCGTCAAAAGGTCCGCCTTTGTTTTCGCAATTTTGCCACGCTTTTCGGTGTTTTTACACCTACAACATGCATCATTTCATTATGTGCCTAGATTGTGTTTGCATTTTTGTATACTTGTGTTCTTTAGATGCAGTATTTTTTATTATTTCCATCAAACGATTTTTCTATTCATTATTATCTAATAATCAAATTTGGTATTTGTATTTTATAATGTTACATACATTCACAATAATTAATTTGTTTACGTCAATTAAATTCGAATTAAAACAATTTAAAGAATTAATAGATAAGTCAGCTGTTACAATTATGAGTTTTGTAACTTCGATTAGATTATGTATTCATTTGTTTTCGATTTAGAATATCTTGTTCAGTTGAATTATGATATTATTTTTTAAAAATGCACAAAATATTTGGGCGAGCAAGATTAATGGATTCTGATCTAACTTAAGTACAGCTCTCACCAGTAAAACACGTTCCAGCTAAAGACAAAAGAGACTCCGTTTGGGAAATCACATTAATGACAAGTTTGTTTTTTTGACGATTGTTCTTTTTATAAAAGCCTGTATTTTTCTTACCTAGTAACTACTTGTCTTTATAAAAACATTTAATGTTAATATAAAAATAATTGTTATTTACAAATAAAAGTTATCTCTTATTAATGAAATCTGACGAAAAAGCATAAAAACTTGCAGTATATAAAATTACATTTATCGAGACTAATGCAATGTTTGCGATGTTCAAATAACTTGATGAACTCGAAGAATAGTTGGTTTGTACTAAAAAAGCTCAATTAACGGGGTTCAAATTACTTAACCTTATCCATCATTATTTGTCAACGCTTACATTTTTGTGATATTTATTTTTAATACAACATACGGTTTGTTAGGCGTTTGTCTCCATTTTTTCCATTTTTTTTTAAGTTGAGACTACTTGTCTCAACTTTGTTCTCTTTTGTCTGATGTTTGTCGTAATATATTTTGATAAAACATTATATATTTAATACGTAATGCAAAACAAGATTTTGCTTGTTAATTAGCAATGACAAATTAATAAGTAAATTGTTTATTACAAAGCAAATTCACACATTATAAAGTAAAATAAATTCGAGGATGATAAATTACAATAATTATATTCAAAGAATTATTAGTCCGCAAAAAATATTGTTGGACAATTCAACTATATCATTTCATAATAAAAGAAAATCTCGTTGATCATGTAACATTAATCATTTTTCGAGAAATATTTGAAATCCACCTTCACGCGAAGCTGACAATTGCATAACCTTTGTTGTCCTATTTTTAAAAGCTGCGTTTGAACAATTTTCCTAAAGCTGGTCATATTGAACTCTAAAGATGTGTTTTTTGTCAGAAATCCTGGATGAAATTGTATAATTGAAAACAAGTTATGAATAGAAAAAAAGCATGGATAAAGCGTCGTCTCATCGGAGCGGCCAAATAGCATTCTTAGACTGGTCACTCCATCCCACTTCCTGTAAAAACGCAACCATCAATACCACGCTGGTTAATAAGCTTATGCATGCGCCAGCAAGAAGAAAAGACGTTTGTGAGCAGCGGCTCGCAAACGTCAAGCGTCCGTCATATTTGATACTTCGCCGGAGCTGCTCAAATGACCAAGAGATTATTTGCGAAAGAGTTTCCTATCCCATATTCTGGAGGACATTTTTCGGCGCTCCTTTGACAATGGCATTTTTCAGTTCGTCGTTTCGGAATAACTGTGCTTCGCGCAATTTTCTAGTTTCCTCTACAAAGACGTTGCGACTGACATTTCCTCAATTCTGTCAGATTCTGTATTATGATGGATCAGTATCCTTCGGGGAAATATTACTCCCTTTTTTGTTCTTATATCAAGTATTGCATTAGAGAACTCGATGATCGGTCAATGCTTCTTTCTTGGAATATTTTTTCTTTTCGCCTTTTTGCTTCTTATTCTAAGCATCATTTTTTGTATTTATAGTTTTTGTTCGTTCGAAATTATGTCATTATCATTTATGCACGATAGAGTAAATCTTTTTTCAAAGTTTAATAAGTATTAATCATTATTCGTACCTATTTTTCTTCTTTTTCATGTAAAACAGTTTTACTTTTCTTTCATTATTAATAATATCTGTAAACTTTGAATGTGTTTAGGTATGAATGACCAACAAGTTAGGACAAGAGTAAGTTTACAACAAATTCATAAAAGAGGTGGTTTGATTATTCCAAACCGTAGAAAACTGAATCCTCTCGGTCATGAAACGCCTTTTGCTAAAGGCGTTGTCCTCAAGACACTTATCAAAAAACCAAAAAAACCCAACTCTGCAAATCGAAAGTGTGTATTGGTTCGACTTTCTTCTGGCAAAGAAATGGTTGCATATGTTCCAGGTAAAATGTTCAATCTTTAATTTTTATCATTTAAATAAATGTTGTCTTTAATGAAAACTAATTTGATTATTAATGATAATTTTATTTGGTTTCAGGGGAAGGACACAATTTGCAAGAACACAACATTGTGCTTTGCAGAGTTGGTAGATTAAAAGATGTTCCTGGAGTGAAAATTAAATGTGTTAGAGGAAAATATGATCTTCCTCACGTTGTTAAGAAAAAATAATTTTCTGTTATTTTACATTTATTAAATACTTAGTTATAAAATATTATTTTGTAGTACTTTTAATTGTCCTACATCCTATTAAAAAACTTGAAGTGTGAATATTTAAGTACATCTACTGCAAAATTGAGTTTGAAAATTGATTCGAATATTTGTCTAAAATATCTCAAATGTCACAAATTCATGGTATTACATGGCAAACGCTGTCCTTTTGACACACATTTTCATCCCTTTTCATTTACCGTTACAGATGGACCACGTACTGAAGTACATAATACATATCTACGTCAGAATTCACAATAGTTGGATATCGTACAAGGCCCTCTTATTGGAACTTATTACGGAAGGGTTGGTGTTAGGGTTCTGCCTTTTTCACATCTGCAGACTTCACCACCCCCATGTCCACTCTACCCATTGACCATATGACATGCTGACCAACATCTCGATATTTAAAACGCCAAAAATCTACATTTCTATAGCAGTTTCATCATCCTGAAAGAAAAACCTTTATGTCAGATATATATTTCCATCTTTTCTTCTGTTCAAAAAAACTTCTTATCATTCATTATGAACGTACATGTGCCAATTTGAATTGATTATTCAATTTTTCGTGAGTAGCATTATATCAATTAAGTTAGATATTTTTCAACAAATTCATTATTTTGGAATTTTATGAACTGTAGCGTGACTTATAACGTTTTTTTATTTTTAAAAAAACATTATTTTTATTTCAATTTTTTAAATGCATTTATATCTCTAAGAAAATGCTCTGTCGTGTTTGAAAAAATGTAAAATTTGATTCAATTTGGTTTGGAATAAAGTGACATTTATTTTTAGAGTGTCGATTGGTTTGTAAGATCAAACACATTGTTAATGAATAAACAGTTTCTGAGATTTTCCACCAACTGTGCTAACCACATGCACAATGCTTTAAGCTAACTTTTTATCTTTCGGCTTAGTAACCAGACACCAAGATTTGTTGCCACAACCTCTCTGCGTGTAACTTCCTCTTCCAAGATAATGGTCAAGGAATAATACAATGTTTTTCTTGTCAACTTGTCATTTCTCACCAAACGAGTGTCAAAATGAATTTATCAAATCTGAAATATTTAAATAAGTACATCTTTAAAATGCAATTTAAACAAACCATCTTTATTTGCAGCCGTAATTAATTAATAAACTATTTACAATTACATATGTTTTAATTACAATATCTCTTGTAAATTTGTCAATGGTTATATGTTGCAATCAATGTTATTATTTATAATACAGAGTATTTAATTTGTACACAAATTTGATTTGATATAATAATTATATAATAATTATAGATTATTCTCTTTATATTACATATGTAATTAAAGTTTTTATTTTTATTTGAATATTTTTGATCTCATATAATTATTAAGATAATGAGTATAAAATTGAAGTTAAAACATTTTAAATTAAGTTGAAAAATATCTTAAATCGATATACATCAATCCTACTGTCAACGGTATTTAGAGGAAATCCAAATAACTGCACAAAAAATGTTGTGTCAAAACTTAGATAAAAAATGACCACTTCTCAATTTATCATCTCCTCCAACAGGAGCAATCGTTACTTTCATAGACCTTTTTCAAACTCTATTTCAATCATGAAATCCTAATTGCAGCGCGACCATTTCAGGTCCATTGATGGGAGATGACCATATCGTTCGGTCACAAGCTTTCGTCCACTGTCCATTTGGCGTCTTCTTACCCACCATAAAATATAATTCTTGCTTTTATCTGAAAAAACTAGGTTTCATACAAAGAAGTGTGCTTGGTACCGGAAGTATGCAAATGCACAAAACAGCTCGGCACTGACGGTGGTCCAGCAAGAGGAAAGATGGATTGGAAAGTAATTACTGCGTCTTAATGTGGGACTGACTACCGTTCGGCTGTGACCTTTTGCCTGATTTCTCCTGGAAACGGAATTGTAACATTAGCTAAGCTAATGGCTTTGCACTCTTTAGCGTCCACAAAGTTTCGACTTTGAGTTCTCATTTATATGCTTTTTCATCCGTTTCCTCTTACAAATGCCTCATGGTCAATATTTAATTTTATTACAGCTGGCGACTGGCCACAGTTATGAATTATGGGTTAATGAAGTAAACGAATCCAGTCCAACGCGTCATTTAGTCTACTTTTATGGTTTTACCTGTTCGCTTGTATAGGTCGCTTTATTTGCATCATCCTTGAGTAATGCCAGAGAATATTATCTCTATTAAGGAGTAGCAATGTGGCTCGTCAAAATACTTATTTCTCTTTATTTTGAATCAAACTTTTGACGCGTGTCTTTTAAAGGTGTTCAAAGATCAAGCGAATTCGCAGAAATGCTTTCTTCGGCTTTGTTTTATGTCAAGCCAGTCTGTTTCCTCAACATCTAACTGTTTTCCCGCATGTTATCCGGAAAGAGCAATTCATTTACTTAAATATAACGCTGTATTTTATCTTAATTATTCAGTTTTAATTTATTTTAAGGTAGAAATAACAAAATCGAAAACTATTTACAATTTTTGCAGTTTTTTGGCACATCTAAACATTATTTTACATAAATAAAAAATATATCATTCAGCATTTCGTTATTCACTTCTGGATTGGTTACGATCATTGTCCTATAAGTAATAAATATTGTTTAATAATTATAATAGTATCATTGACCAAGGTATAAACTAAATATTGTAATGTACTTTTCTCAAAATAAGTTTTCAATATTTGTCTGCTCATAGAATCGACATTGACCTTTCTCAAAATCTGTTTCATGTTTATTAGGGTGTCAAGTAATGTTAAATGCAAAATTGATGGATATCGTATAGGATGGTGATTTTTTTTATTCAGGACAGAATCTCCGTTAGATTGACGCGTGTGAAAAGCAGATCGGCATCAGCGTGAAATTTGAATCTAGGCAAATTCAGTGGACTCGTCAATGCACCATGCAAGCGTATATACCGTTAAGCAACATGTGTCCCGTAGCAAACTAAAGCAGATGCAAATAGCGGGAGTGACAGTATTCTTCGTCGAAATAGTGGGCAAATTCAAATAACGGGTTGCGGTATTCTTGCACCATTGAAATGTGGGTTATGTGGCTAAAAAGAGCACCAATTTGTATGCATGGGAAAAAAGACGAGCACATCATTCAATTGTACAACTTTTCTAAGGAAAAACCCATGCGATACGACATTTGAAGGCACAGGATTACTTTTAACATGGAGAACTTAATTTAGCGTGATTGTAAAGGCTGGAAACGACAAAGTCTCAGATCGTCTTTTTGTCATTTTCAAACTCAACTTAAATCCTCCATTTTGACAGTTTAATTAAGTCAATAAAATTGTTCCATCATTTGAGTATCATATATAATATACAGTTCATACATTTAATAAATCAATTACATCTTTAAAACAATCAGTCATTATAATTATGTATTGCTATCTTAAATTAATGTCAGAAATTGCTTAACAAACTAAAGGAACGTGAAACTAACTTGTATTTTGATCAGATTCTTGGAAACTATTGAGTGTACAATTAACTACAATTTTGTAACATAGTTAGGTACCTGGTGTGACAGGCATAGAGTAATGAACTCTCAAAGTATTTTTACAACTTGCTACTATAGGATTTTAACCACACCTCAATTAGATTATGATAAATGCGGAAGATTAGATATTATAATTAGTTATGGTTAGCGCAAAATATAGTTTGGTCTTCATTGCTAAGAAAAAAGAATTACAGTAAATTATTGTACTAACAATTTTCATTCCTACTATTTGTCAGAAACTATTATCATGTCGGACAAGACCACATTCAAATTAAATTTATTCTTTGCAGATTACCAAACATTTATTAGCTATTTTTACTTAAGCTTTTAAGGTTCAATGTCAATTTCTATACACAATGAAAATATATATGGGTACTTCCATGCAACCTCAGTATGCCAGATAACTAATAATAGCTGTTTGAAAATCGATGATTTTCTGACCGGTAGTATCAAACGATCTAAAACTACCTGAAAACTCGTTTCAAATGAATGAATTCTTTTTGATTTTAATTTATCAATTTGAAATACTTGTGATTTCATTATGAATGAAATCAAAATTTCATTCAGTTTTACAGATGTTTATTTTATATAGAGTTAAGCAGAACAATATATAAACAGTAGGTCGATTAGCTATTTTGAAAAATAAAACTCAAAAGTTGCTAAAACAAACATTAAAAGTAATAGGATAAGTAATATTCAATTTAAATACATTTTAAAAGAATGATTATATTTGTCCAGTTTCGTCACTTTACTCTACACAATACGTATCACTATTACTGTGTAAGAGCTGTTTATCCTCAAGTTCTTATTAGAGTATTCTTTTTTGTTTTGAAGTTAATCTTAATGATGATTATTTTTAACTTAAACTAAAATTAAAAAATAATAAATATAAATATAATATATTTATAATATAGTAGTATTTATGTAAAAGAATAAATCATCTTTTTTTTAAAGTATGATACTAATTTGATGCAATACTTTATATAACTACGTAATACAACTATGCGTCATCTACTCAAATTAACAAAAATTATATAAGTAGAATTTATATATTTTGATTTTATTATTAATTTATTTATCAGTGATTTGTTTTCAGTTTGATGAATATTTTCGTTCATACATAAATTAAAATTTAGTTTAAAAATTGTATGTAAATTATTCTTCATTTAATATGTGTATACTTATTGCCATCTAA
>JABFQD010005910.1:0-10269 GCA_022817045.1 Psix sp. ZL-2020
ATAATGATCCCATTAGTGACGAATTTACTTTAACAAAATAAATTAGACAAAATATACTCAGTCGAAGTTTCAAATTAATTTCTTGCTAATACTTTTAGAATTAATTGTTTCTTTGAAATTATTATCTGAAAAATCTTGAATTTTTAGGAATCGCATTCAGACTTCAAATCCTTTTAAAAAAGTAGCCTTTTTTAGCTACAAATTTTCTTTATATTATAGTAAGTTTCATTTATGGATGGTTTTTAATTCGTTATTCTAATTACTAAAGAAATAAGCCGTGTTTATTAACTTCTTTGTCACTTTTCAATATGTGAATCCTTAGGTTTATTATATCAATCAATTTATTTCATCGATATACTTATTATATTATAATTTTAATCATTTATTCTCATGTAATGTTAGCTAAGAAAAATTCGTTTCGTAACAGTCGTTACTTTACTTTAAATAACTACGAGTTTCTCATTTTGGTTTAAATTCTTTTCAGGAAATCGCAAGCTCGAACGTTATACGTATGGCACAATAAGGAAATGTAAGCTGTGCGGGGATTATTTTGCAGATTCTCAATTTTTTGATGGCGAGAGAAGCAAGTTACATCGCTTTGCAGTTCCATTGCATCACTCCGATAACCAAAATTGTATCTTTCAAAACAATGATTCAAATGAATGTCTTTCGAACAGTTTGATTATTAATAATGCTAATTATTCTTCGAAAACGTATAGTAGGAAATTGTACTTTGAGTAGACGAATACTGTTGAGAATATGGAAGAATGGATCAATAATGATCTACGTACTAATGTTCTTAACACCCCAAGGATTGAAATGCTTTAAAAGTTTGTAAATAGTAAAGTCGTAAATGAAACATCTTCGAGTCAAGCATACAATTTCTCCATTAATTCTGCGCCATGTCAAACAATTTTTTTAAACAAGGAGAAGCAAGTGTTATTATACGGCATTAAGAAAAAAATACAATAAATTAATGTTTGTTACGAAATTGTTGCGAAGAAAAGTTGAAAGGCCGCAAAACCCAAAAACAATACAGACAATTTGTATAATGATTTTGGATGTGTCAGTCCTGTGTCCCGAGCAATTGTCAAATTACAACTGCACAAGCCGTCAACGAAATACTCGCAAGAATTAAGAGACCTTGCAAAAAGGCTTTACTTTCATTCTGAATTGAAATGAGATGAAATGTCGATTAAAGAATTGGAAAATTACTCAATAAAATTTGATTGTATTGAGGGACTTTCTGATTTAGGATTCCTTGGCAGATTCGACAATCGAACGAAGCACGTTTTACTTTTATACTTAAATAGTTTAAATGCCGAGAATTCTTGGCGGCAGCCCCTTTTTTATTTTTTAACAGCCACGGGAGCGAATTTCGACACTGTAACAATTTTAGTAAAAAACGCTTTATCGTTATTGAAAACAATTGGAACTGATATAAGACTAATAACGTGTGATCAGGCAATTCCAAATAGATCCGCTTATTTCAATAGAACAGAGAATAGTCTGAAAGTAAGTCGATTAACGGGTGTTTTTAAAATTGAAGGAAATATTTTACATGCTTCGTTCGATTTTCCGCATTTAATCAAGAGACTAGTGTCATTATTGCGAAGAAAAAAATGAATTTATGTTGGAACAGAGGTTATTGTCTGTTTTAATGATTTCTTTTACATGTGGGATTATGACAGATAATTGTCCCTGTCACAAGTTCTCTCTCATTTTAGTGAAAAACATTTTATTCCATCAGCATTTGCGAACCACCCTCAGTATTGTTTCAAAAACAAAATTTCACGTGATGTGGCAATTGGCAATTGAGCATCACAACCGAAAGACACATCACTAGGAGCAACAAGTACTTCATCGGAACTGAGCTCCGAACTGGTGAAGATGGATAAAAGCGGGGAAAGAGTTCACAAGACTCGACCAAGGCTTTCAGAAGCTAAGAGGAGTCGCCTGAAGCAGCAAGCTCTAGAAAGGGGAAAGGCACCCCTCGTCTTCGGCAAGGGACCTAGGATCCAATAATTGTGTACTTATTTTATAATTGTAACACATTAACGACTAAACGCTACAGATTGCCATGAAACCTGCTTTTTGGGGGGTAACGATAATAAATGCGTTTTCGTAAAAGTGGGGATATGCTTGGGACGTTACAGTGTTAATGTCTGTTCTATGTTCATTGTTATGTATTGTTTTACGTATACCGTATAACATTGTGCAAACCGTTTTTGAATATATAAAATTTCAATGCCTCTGCTATAGCAATAATATTGATGATGGAACTGGGGATTAATGTGGGAAGTCAAGATAGCGAAAATAGTATTGCAAATCAATATGATTCGATGAGCATTTTTTGGTAGTTCTTTGAAAGTAGTATCAGTGATCAGGTGAAATAAAATTAATTCACAATGTTTTTTATACATTTCTTATTCACGCAATTGATTTTATTCAACTTTTTTTTATTACAAATAATATATTATGTGGGGGAATTTAATGAGAAGTTGATATAAATATAATAATTTTGTTAAATTACATTTAATATACAATAGAATAGTATAAAAAGAAATGAAATAAAACGTAAAAATATACATTAAAGTACAGTAATGGAATAATAATTTCATAGTAAAATAAACAGTTAAAAATTTGTGAAAAATGGGTGGTCGCTCCTTAGGATAACTTGATTTTCGTTATTATATGCTCAAGTTATAAGCCCTTTCACTACTTCAAGGTCCCGCGACCCCTAGAAAGGGTTGTTACATATTGCTGACTACATAATTTCGAAACAATTGTCATTTTGATGACAGACAATATGATTTTTAAACAATATTGCTTCAACAGTAGATATAGTAATTTAAATTTTCTGTCGTTTTAATAACAGACAGTATAATTTTGCAATAATATCGCTTCAACAGTAGACATCAGAAATTATTATTTGTCATTTTGATGAAGTAATTAAGATAAATCAAGCATGCACAGCTTGCGCAATATAATAGAGCTTGATCCGAGTAAAAACAATGTGTTCAGCATATGTCAAATATTGATAAATGTCATTTAAATTGTAAAAGAAAACACCAAAAATTTTGGCATGTACAGTATGTCCGATCACAATACACGAACAAGTGAAAGCGATTAGGCAACCTGGAGTATCATGAATGAAGTTGTTTACTAATGTTTAACAAGCTTTTAATGAATTTTAGTAATATTTTCTAACGTTTACAAATATTTAAATAGAATAGCGCAAATTTTTAAATAATTAAATCAAAATTTCAATTTGAAAGTACCATATCAACTTGATATTGATATAATTGATTCAAATATTTATATTTCATTAATTTTCAAAATATTGCGATTTTTTTTAAAATAACTTGAATTGTACTTTTTCCATTTTTCAGATTCAAATATTTTTTTTAATGTAACGAATCAATTACAAAGAAATCTCAAAATACAAATAATATTTTTTGCAAAATTACGAAAAACCGAAAAACTACTGACAATCATGGATACTTTGACTTTTTTAATTGTTTATTAGAAAAAAATACAATTAGAAAGTATTTTTGAGCACAGAAATTGAGAGCTCATAAGATCTGTGTCTGAAAATGTTTGAAGTTTTCTTAAACGGACGACATACCATTCTGTTTACTATTTAGCGCAACATAACCAAGCTTTCAAAATATACTGATAACAAGCTTCTTTTTCGGTCACATCTTCAATAATTTTGTGAAAATTGCGATAGTAATTGCTAAGTTTTGTTCGAACTTTTCCAAGTTTGAACTCCGTCCAGCATAAGAACTTGTGCTATTAATAATTGTAATCTTTTTACAGTTTTCATTATTTCTTGATTTTTAAATAGGTTACAATGAAAAATTTTTTTATTGAAATACAATAGTTTTAATTTATTACAAACAATGCACCACATTATTTGTTAGTTGTATAAAATATGAACATTTAAATATAAATTTAATATTCCAAAATAAACTTTCATCAATTTTATGAAGGCATAGTCTTCAATAAAGATGAACAATTTTTTATAAATTCAAGAATAAAAATATTTTTTTAAACGTAGAATGTAACTTTAATTTTTTGTCAATTTTAATAAATTTTAACAATATACGTAAATCAGAAAAAATCCGAATTGAGTCACTATATAAGTGAACATTATGAAAAAACAATTTTTTTTTTTATTTAAAAAAAACAGCATCAATAGGAGATGCTAAATCTCGCTTGACAGACCAGCTGAGAATATGACTTAACCCTATAAGGAAACCATCGAAACTGAAAAAATCCAATAAAAGCCATAAAAAAAGGCATAAGCTCATAAAAAACTATAAAATCATACAAAACCCCATGGATCACATAAAAACCACTAAAATGATAGAAAACTTCAGGAAACCTATAAAAAAATCCATAAAATTCTTGAGAAATACTATAAAAGATGTGAAAAACCGATGAAAAAACAATAAAAAACCTCTCACAATAACACTACATAGAAAAACCCATATTAAACCATAAAACCCACTATCAAACAAATACTTACAAACAAAACCGACAAAATCAAACCATTCATCAACAATAAGATCTTTAAAGTTAGCTTCCGCAACTTGGCTAACCAGTATTAAACACTATTTCCGTGTATTTAAAAATAAACAAATAATTGGACTTTTAGCATCGCGTCATAGTAGCTTAGGCTTCAATTCGACACTAAGTAATTTGGCTAACCCAAAATATCTTATGAAAAAAGCTTATAAAAACCTAATTTATGATTACTCCTGCTTTGATTACTAATATTTTTTAATCTTAACCTTCAGCATTAACACGTCATGTATGTGTATTAGAGTTAATACTTAAAACATAATCGGATAATACTTCACAATTTGGGTTACTCCTGAATAACTACCTTTCTTCGATGGTCACAGTGTTTCAAAAAAATCAATAAATGAATAGAATATAATTAGTTCAGGAAATAATACAACAATCAATAAATATGATGTAACAAATATCGACTGAATATGTGCTCCCAACCATTGTGTCATTTCGAGATAGCACCGATTTTTAACGTAAAATTTTTCACGTGTATGTGTGTTTTTTTTTATTTATTGATTGGGGAAATGCGTATAAGCACCCTCAGCATAGACTCTTTTGTTCGGACCAATTTGTGTGGGACTCGTCTGGAGACCATAATCACTCAAATCCTTTGTCTATTACCTTGCTCTTACCCGCAGGACCGCTGACAGTCATTACTCGTTGGGTGGAGTGGTAGACTTTGGGGAGTGAGTGTGGAGGGGAGGGTGTGAGTGTGTTTTTCTCTTTTTTTACGACGGGGGGAATGCATTTACGCACCCTCAAATCCAGACTCTCATGTCCGGGCCGACTCGTGTGGGACTCGTCCGTAGACCATACCCACTAAAACCCTACGTCAAACAGCTCTTCCACCCGCCGCCAGGCATTACTTCGCAGGGTGGGGTTAGGGGCTTTTAGGTTAGCCCTCCCCCATTACGGTGATATATTCGTAACTCGATATGCACGCCACTGACGTACTGCTTCGTGTAGTTTCTCAGTTAGGCACATGACAAAGTCACACACCGCGTTCCAGTTCTCTTGCGTTGCCAGTACCAACGAGACCGTACTCTCTGGTGTCCAGAGGTGATGACGGATTTCGACCAGTTGCCGACGCTCGGCCTTGAAGCGTGGGCAGTTGTAAATAACATGCTCCACGTCTTTAATCACCTCCTCACAAACTGGATATGCTGAGACGTCATCTAAATCAAAGCAATGCTGGTATGCCCGGAAGCAACCGTGGTCCGTCAGTAGATGCGTCACGTAGAAGTCTGCGTTTCCGTGCCTTCTCGATGTCCATGCAGCAATGTCGAGGATGAGACGATGTGTCCACCTGCCGTTTTGCAATGAATTCCAGCGGGCTTGCCAGCACCTGAGCGACTCACTTCTCTCTTGCTCGATGACTGCGCGGCGGTCCGCCGCCGACTGCTGTTTTCCATACTCCCACACCCGGTGTCGTTCATCTGCCAAGATCTCTATGGGCACCATACTCGCGATCACACATATAGTGTCATACGAGACTGGGCGAAATGCAGATGTGACCCGAAGCGCACTTTTCTGATACACGGAGATAGTGTTCCGTGGATACAATTTTGTTGCCATAGCGCTCGACCATATGGGAGCCGCATACAACAGTGCGAAGCTTACCATGCTCGCCAGTAGCTTGTGCCTGCTCTATTTCAGTCCGCTGATATTTGGCATGATCTGTGCCAGCGCCGTCGTGATCCTAGCTGCCTTTTCGCTGATGGTCCGGAGATGATCGTCGAATCGAAGACGAGCGTCAATCCACACACCGAAGTACTTCAGTCGCGGTAACGACTGAATCTCCTGTCCGTCGACCGTGAGAGTGAAAGTTTCTCTTTGCTTCTTACTCGTGATTATTATTGCCTCTGTTTTATGGTCCGCCAGGGACAAACCCATCGAGGTCAGCCATTTTCGGATGGTTCTAATGGCTTTAATGGCTACTAAGGAGACATCAGCTAGGTGTTTGTCCGTGGCCACCACCGCGATGTCGTCTGCAACGTCGACGGTCTGGGCCTTAGTCGGCAGCTCCAACCTCACTACTCGTACATCACGTTCCACAGCATAGGACCGAGGAACGAACCTTGTGGGACGCCACCAGTCACAGCGTAATTTCTCGGACCCTCGTCCGCGTGGTACTCCAAAGCTCGATTCTTGAAATAATCACAGATGATTACCCCATGACTTCCAGCAGTTGGAGTGCATTTAAAATGCAGCTCTAAATCGCTGAGTTAAAAGCATTTTTGACTTCCAAAGTTACGATGGCGCAATATTTCTTCGTGCCTCTTCTCCATCGTAATCCCGCGGTAGCTTTAGTCGCCGAGCTGACAACTCTACTGATCGTGTCTATAGTTGAGTTCGCCTTCCGGAAACCAAACTAGTTATCCGAAAGGCCGTTGGTACCCTCGATGAACGTCTCTGACCTACGACAAACGATGCGTTCAGGAATCTTGCCCGCCGAGTACAAAAGGCAGATTGGGCGGTATGAGGACGGATCCCTTGATGGTTTTTTACCCTTCAGCAAAAGCACGAGTTGTTGTTGTTTCCAGCATCGAGGAAAAGAGCCTCCACGCGAACACTCATTGTACACGTTTAAGAAGAGGTCCGGACGAGCTTCAGTTGCAGTCTTCAGCGCTGCGTTGAGCACACCATCTGGGCTTGGGGCTTTATTGTCGCCAACTTCCCTGCACAGCTCCCGCCAGCAACGTCGCTTGCTGGTTTTATGGCTTTATTCGAGGCGTTGTGGTTGCTTCAATGCAGCTCCCGCAGTTGCTCAGAGTCGGGTCGCCCTCTTGCTCTAGAGTACAGCCGCCTGCTACGGATGCACATCCTGCGGTACTCGGCAATTGCCTCGTTCCACCAGTAGACCGGTAGGGGGTGGTTTCTTTCAGAGCTTCTAGGCATGGAGGCGTCACACGCGTTAACGATATGCGTCATAAGTTCCTTCGCTTATTCTTCCGGTGTTCCTTTGCTGACGGTCGTATACTCCATCATAAAAGCTAGTGCCTCTTTGTCGAGCATCTTGGTGCTCCATTTATGGCGCTGAACTAAATCTGCCGCACGTCTCCCAGATTGAGCTATCACAGCCAGTGATCACCAATGGCTTCGTGATCACTATTGGTGTAAATAACACTAACCTCCCAAGTGAGACTACACATTCGCTCGTGAATGTTAGATCGACAATTGAGCTATTGCCACCCCGAGTAAATGATGGGTTATTCGTAGAATTTGCAAGGAATAAATCTAGTGAGACAAAGTGATGTAAGTAAACTTCGCCTCGACTATTTGTTTCTCTGCTACCTCATACCGTGGCCCAAGCGTTACAATCTCCAGCAATGATAAGGGGGTTTCGTCCTCTCGCATCTGCCACCAGATGATCCTGGTCCAGGTGAAACCAGTTGTCGGTGTCCTCGATGTTTCCTGGATATGGCGCCTATCAGGTGTCCAAGTAACTGCCCTGCTTGATGTATCTGAGATCCAGGTTGCAACGTCGACGTTCCTAAAATGTTCACAGAGGATGGCTACGTCAACTTTGAGTTCCCTCACTGTTTATAACAGCAGGTCTTGCGCTGCCTCATAGTGATTGAGATTCAATTGAAGGATCCTCATTTCTCCTTCCTCATAGATGTTTGCAGCGCTCACTGATATACCGGACGTCGATTGTTCCCAAACGAATGCACGGTATTTTCGGTACACAGTACACAGCGGGGCTCCTTCTCGAACCTTTTCGCCATATGCCCTTCTTTCCCAAACTTTCTGCAGAGCTTCGAACAGTCTTGCCCCTTAAAAACTCCGGCTCGATAACCAAAGTTCCAGCAACGGAAGCAGCTCAACGTAGTGTTTTTGAGTCTAATGTGACTGACTATCTAGCCAATTCGACATTTACTCACTTCCGTTGCTTTACGGGCTAACATTGTTGGTAGTTTGACCGTCGCTATTTTGGTTCCCCTGTAAGTAGGGCGTATTGAAAGTACTGACGAGCTATTCAGGCTTTCGGCTCCATTAAATTGCTCCTTCAGAGCTTCCAGTGTTTCCTCCTTCGAAGTCAGTTTATCGAGATCGCACAGCTCAATGTGAGTCTCTTCCCTCAATGTGCTCACTGTTGTTTCTTCTCCGATTTTTGCAGAAATACCGTTTTCTGAGCTGGTCAGTTTTATCGTTGGAAGAACTCTCCAACTCCAACAGCAAGTCACCAGCTCCTGTCCGTATGATTCGTTTGACACAATGTCGCACCAGTTCCAGTTCCGAATCATTCTTCATTTGCCGCAGGATATCCGCGTAGGATTTCCCCGCCTCTGCCTTCACGAGGATAGCGTCCGAAGGAATCGGCTTCGGACGTACGATCCTCAATTTTACCAGTTTTTTCTGGTCTTGCTGACTCACCTTTTTTTTACCCACTATTTCCCACTGGTTCTTTCATTTTTCTTGCACGGAGTACAACTGGGTGTCGCAAAGATCTCTCGTGTATCAAGGATCATGAGGCGCTGCTGGCCTTCAACTTTCTTCTTCTTCTGTAGCTTCATGGAGTCTTTAGGAGGTGACTCCATTGGTTTCCTATTGGCGGAAGAACGCTCCGAGCTTTGTTGCCGAGCCTCTAGCCCAGGGGAGGTTTGACACGTAGCAGTATACGTTACTGCCTTCATGACAGTTGTTCTACCCAAAGCTTCGTCGAGCCCTTCCATTTTCGCGTATAGCGTGCGTAGAGAGGTCACTGTTGATTTAATCTCTTTATGCACATTGTGCTTAGGCTTGACGAAGTCATAAAGCTCATCCAATTTAAGACCAAGCTGTACCCACAGCTCTCTTCTCCTAGCTTCTTCACTTGAAGCTTTAGATGCTGTGGTGGCCAAGTGGTCCACCACTTCACGACGTCTGAGAACCCGCTTGCTCATTCCCAACAGGCGCCGGTACTAGGGATCCGAGCCCCTACACCGTATGATTTATCCTAAGTTGACTCACCATATTTGGTCTGTTATTCCAGATTCCTTCCCCTAGGTTTTTATACTGGACTTATCCTTGTCGTAGCCTTTGAGAATCCAATCCCTGACTATAAGACAGTAGTTGTTGGACTATGAGTGCTTATTGAAGAGCAACGCATACACGCTCTATCGTTACGCCTCATCCAGCTTATGACCTTTTCATGGGCGAAATAAGCTCCAACAAATATATCGGAAATCCGACATATTTCCGATATATAAACGCAGGTGGTTTTGAAAGTTGCTGTGGCGTAAGATAAGTTCGATTTCCACGCAAGCCAGACAATCGGAACTTCAAGGAAAATAAGAGGAAGGTTATCACAAATGTGTTGGAAAAGGTGGGTTAGAAAAGGCCCGAACAACGCGTACCCAATTCCGGTGCATGAGAACGTGAGATTTTAAAATTAGCTCATGTAGCCAAATATATTCTCCTTGGAGCGAATAGTTATCATGTTGCGAAAAAAATACCTCCGGCGCGATGGAGGTCAAAACTGGAACTGAATTTGACAGCTACTGCAGGCAAGTGCTCGAATTCGAACAGTGCCATCGCGCAACTCGGACACGCAGTCTGTCATAGTGGGGTGCGGAGACCAAATTGAGAAGGGGAAACGTGGAAAATCGCACAAAGAAAGCGTTTGAAACCTTATTTAAATTAATTTATTAACAATAAAATATAACAGATTGAAAATTCGGTGACTGCATCTCGGATCCCAAACAA
>JABFQD010005911.1:0-10269 GCA_022817045.1 Psix sp. ZL-2020
TATTTAAATTAAATTTTTTTCAAAGTGACACTAGAATGCACACATAGCAAACTTGTACATAAAATTAAATAATATAAATTATAAACATTTCATTAAACTTGCGTTGATTTAAATGATTCTCAGTATTTATTATTGTTTTGAAAGACTGACATTAGAAAGATGATTATTATAAACAAACATTTTTAAAATGAAGAAAAGTTAGTAAGTGACTATGAATCAAATAAATGGCCTTTTAATGGATTATTTAAATATTTATGAGCATAAAAACGTAAAATATAGCATTTAAGACAAAAATACAAATATCATCGCGTATAGTACATTAACATAACACATTCTATAACTATAACAAGATCAAAGAAACTTAAAAACACAGAAAGTAGACTAAGTGCGTAGAAACTTATAATTTTATTTGTAGTTAAACTTTCTTTCTATTTATTTTCTCACAAGCAAGGTGTGATGCAATAATTCGTTTGGATATATTTTTAATTAAATAAAAATATTTTTGTTACAAATATTTAAATCATCGTTTCTGAAACCTTTAAAGGTTTCCCACAAATTAAAAGTACACTGTGAAAGTAATTATTTTATTATGTAAGTAAAATGATAACAACTTTAATATTTCGATCTTGATATATCAGATTAAAAGCTGTATTATTTCAAGATGTTACCTTAAATCAAGTTGATTAAAAATAATTTAATCCGACATGGCTAAATAAGACATGGTATCTCGTGTAATTAAATCTAACAATTTTATATTAGATATTATTTATTCTACCTACTATTGATTTATCTATCATAATTAAATCTGACATTCATTTTATCATTTAATGTTTTTTATCAGATGATCACTTCTTAAATAAGGTATTTTTCAGTCTGACAACATTGAATCTGACAGTTTTTAGTATTAAAATATCTTAATTTGACAAAGACTGAACCGACTTAACAATTCTGGCTATTGAAATCTAACACCTTTCATTTTGACTTAGTTTTATCTACCACTCTGCAACTGACAACTTTAAATATGGAATAAATTCATTTAAGTTTTTAATATGATACAATAAAGACTCTTATTTTAATTCCATAAACTTTAATCTTACTTTTTCAATTCGACATCTTTAATACTAACATCATTAAGTCAGACATCTTCAAAGTTTCTATTTTTTCAAACTTACATTGTGCAATCTCATACAATTTTTTTATGATTCTATTTGAACCATTTTCAAATCTAAAATGTCTAAAACCAAATGTACTTTCATGTTACGATTTTTTAATAGGAAATATTTATATGTTTTTCAGTCTAGTCTCGTCTTTCTTTGTAGCTGTAAAATATGAGTGTTTTTATGTTATTTTATCGTAACATGTTTTGATTTAATTAAGTTGTCGTTCTTGCTTTTATGTGAATGAGTCTATATATTTTGTCCACGAAAAACTACTTTTTTAAAATGCAATTTTTGAACGTGTTTAGTTATGCATGATAAGTAATGCATCATGTATTCACCATCCATATTCATTCAAAACGTTAATGATTTTTAGTTCCACGTGTTTTTTATTTTTACTTTTTGTCTCGTCATTTTGTGGTGAAAGTAGATGAAAGTTACGTCAAGTGGTCAAAAAAGTGTATATAATGTGTGTCTAGTATAAGTTAGCTATTGCACGACACAAATTGTAGATTGAGGCTGAATTCGGAATGTCCCGAAGAGATCTGCAATTCAGCCGAATATAATAGTCATAGCCGTACAAGATTTACACTTATTATAATATTAATAATATAATATAATATATTAATAAATATATATATAAATAATAAATTAAAGTGGTTATATAAGTGAAGTGACGCTAGTGGTACCAGTTTAAGCGTACACAAAGTGTATTAAGCAGTTGCAAAAAGTACATTTGGCGTCTACAAAGTGCTTAATGTGCATAGGCTTATAAAAATTTGTTTGTATATTTTGAAAAAGAACTACTTTGCAAATGCACAACAAATATGAATAAAGCGACTTTTCATGCAATTTGGATACAAAATTTTATTTGCTGTCGTATGCCTTTTTGATCTTGTAATTATACTAAAGTCCACGTTTATGCAATAAAATATGAAAAAAATAAAGATTTGATAATTTCAACATTGGGTTAATCATTTACGACACTCTGTGAGTCTTGTGCCAGTCAACGTAGCGTTTGAAGGACTGCAAGCTGTATATAGGCAGAACTGGGTTGCGGTTTTTGATTTATTTGTTTTTAGATTAACCTATTACTAATTACATCTCTGTACAATTTTAAAAATTACATCTACATCTTCGTTTTAATGATCACTAAAAGAATTGACTATATAATTGACAGATACCTAGCGTTCCACCTAATTAACAGTCCAAAAGCTTCATAGCTCCACCACTGATACGCGTTTCGGGTAAAAACGTTCTTCTCACCTGGAATAAGGAGAATAAAATAATAAAATAAAATTGGTTGTTTTAGAAATAAAGATACTAAACTGGTATTCTAGACAAACCACTGGGCAGTTACTAGAAATACAGGGTGGCTCATTTATCTGAAGAAATCAAAATATTTTTAAAAATATGCATTGGATCAAAAAAACGTTGTCGTAAAATCTGTTCGTCTCGATGGGGGATATCTAATGATACCCAAATCGACTTATTCTACTAAATCTACTAAAAATTTACTAAACGTAGATTTTTTTCATTTAAAGTCAAAATTTTGTAATGTTATTTATCCACAGAATTCATTATCAAATTTCCAATTGGGGAAGAGGAAATTCATTACAGTGTCATTGAATAGACTTTTATTATCGGAAGCTGTGTACTCTTAATTTCCTGGTGCAATTCCTATTTGACTATATATTCCTTTTTTGAATCATTACTAGCGTATTTGTTATTTTTCGATTGCAGTGCCATTTATTGACCTAACAGAATTAAATCATATATTAAATAAAAGTAGTTTTTCCTGAGAAATCTGAATCTGATATAAAAAATAGGGGTTCCCATTTAAGATTTTTTAATCATCAAAAGTAAGGTTTGAGACATTGTGTAAAAGAGTTTTAAAGTGGTTTCCGGGATTAATAGGACAATACTGTTTTGGTTAATGACTAAAAACCAGGAGTTTTAAATTATTAGGAGGACTACATGGCCATTAGTCTTTCCTTCCTTTATTGCCTTTAGAGACATATAACGTTTAAACATTTGATGAATACCAGTAATCTTATTTGCCCAAGGGGAAATGTAAAGTCGGATAAATGCTGGGTAACACTGGTCTGACCATATATAAGGAGCGAATATACAAATTTAATCCAGTTTTTATTTAAAATCAAATAACTTGGATAAAGACGAGATGCAAGCTGGATATGATTGTATAACGCTCCTTATACAAATCACATTCAGTCCGGATTTTTCAGTGGAATGAGAGTGTATATGAGCCGGCCTTTTTCATCCGATTGTCTTTATATCGTTATTGAACCGTGATGTAGTTAGAAATGAAGATTATTTCATTGTATATGGTTCTTTTTATTTTTCGTAAGTCTGGTGAAAATTTAAACTTTTTCTCTTGCGAGAAGAGATCTTGCGAAACGAGTAAACGAAGTTCAGGGGAGGGAGTTCTCAATGGAGAGTTCAGGAGGCGAAGCTCCCTGATAAAAAATTATATTAGTTTGATGAATTAAAATCCTGATGAAAAGAATATTATATAAAATTGTAAGAAATAACATTTTAGTAAAACTAATTGTTGGTTTTGAAAAAAGCTAATTGTTTACCAATTTAATCATCAATTAAGCTAAAAATAAGCTTTTCAATTCTTCATGAAATTGTGAATTTATAGCTCCCGTTAACTGCATACTATCTTCTCGCGTTCTTTTCGCGATTTCGTGTTGGAATACGCTGGTGCTGACGTGGAAGCACAGTTATTGCCATCAAAATAAAAAAATCGGTATGAGCAGTGTTATTATTTATTTTTGGAATGGATGAATTTAAAGAAAGTTAAATCGGTTGTTAAAGCTGTTTTCTTTGCATATTTTAAGAAATCGTCAAAAACCATTCTTCCTGCAACTATGTGGGCGCGATACTGAATGTTGAAAACGATGATTAAATTTAATCATAGCATTGATATAAGTCAGTACTTAAAGTTATTGTCCTATTTAAGAAATAAATCAACAGGTTTTTGTTGTAACAAAACTTCGAATTTCAAACGGAATTAATTGCGTACACTTTAAACTTCTGCTTCTGATGAACGTTATAAAGATTATAAAGTTATTGCTACTTTTGGTATATGTGGGGTTTGTCGATGCGAAGAATTGAAAAATATTAAATTCGAAAATTTCGAATTCCGTGATTAGTATTCTGGTGATTAGTTTTCTAATTTAGTCCAAAGGTAAGTAGGTTTAAAACCACCTAATGTCGCCGCTGATCATTTTTCTTCTTACCTACCACAGCCGGAAGTACACTGCCCAAAATATGGAAAAAACAAAATATCTTGAATAACTAAAGAAATTGCGGCATTTCTTTAGTTACCAAATTTTTAAAAACTTTTAGGTCATTCTTTTGTCGAACTTCTATAACACTACATGTGAATTCTGGCACGTCATTGAGCTTAGAAATTCGATTCCGTTGCACCAGGGTATATTGTGAAGAGAAACTTGAGTAAAAAATATCTTCTTCTATTTATTCACCAAAAAACAGTACTTCTAAAACAGGACATTCATCTGATGAAAATAACCAATTCCAACCATCATTATTAAACTTTAATGATCAATCGCTTACTTTGTTTTCAAATATTAATTCATCTTCTCGAACTCAAATATTCTATCGTTTTAATCAAGTAAAAATCACTTCTTCTTCTCCTGAAACAATTATCTCATCCTTGAATACAGAAAAATCGTTCCATTTGCCATGTGATACACTGTTAAATACTTCAATAAAATTTTTTTCTAAATCCCAAATTAAGTTTGAAAAATTATTAATTTCAAAACAGTTCATAAAAGAAAGATTCGACCAAGTCCTTAATCAGGCATCGATGATGGAAATTAGATTTTCATAGCTATTCGTCAGGAATCACTTATTCCGCTCCCGATTTTTAAGGTGAGAAATAGCACTTCCCATCACCATGTTGTGAAAATATAATTTCTTTATGAGATGCCATTACGCTTGTCTCCTGCGTATGATATATTTTTAGTTTCATAATCGATTATCAAGATGTCATCCTGCTAAGATATAATTATTCTTTGTTATTCAAAGTACTAAATTTCATTTGAAATTTGTTTATGGGTATTGTTTCATCACAACTTAGAACTAGAAGTATTTGCGTTCATGTCAGTCATGTTAAGTCATTTGTACATGTAGTCTTAAGTTTCGTTAAATTCATTATTCGTCTGTCCTTGTTATTTAATAGTTATGTCTTCTTTGTTTTACCATGGATAGTAATGTTTTGTCTATACTGTCGAATGAATTGTTTGTATATTTTGTATATTTTTGTTGCTGAATCGTTATCCCGTGTCGTTATTTATTTTGTCACATGGTTAATCTTTTGTCCTTATTGTCAAATCGTTATTTTATTTTATCATTAGTTTCTCCTTGCTATTAAATTTTGTATCATTATTTTCATTGTTCATTTGATAGCTCATAGAGCCTTGCTCCTCAATTATTGATTCATAAATAATTTTACTTTTCTGTAAAATTATTTCATCGACTAAAATTCCATGACACCGTCTCAAATAGATATGAAAAATAGATTTTTATTTTTTGTTTCTACAGTAAGAAATTAAATACGGAAAAACTATTGACTGATGTTGAACAATTGAACTACATATTACAATTATTCAGTAGTTTAAACATGAAAATTCTAGTTCATTTAAATTCAATATTCGGGTACACAAAGCTCACGACATAATGTCCACTTCAGTAAGCCCAAGAAATGATGCCCACAATATATGGGATGCCCGAAGCGTATTTAATTTTTATTAACTAAACTACATTAATACGAAAACGTATTTAATTTTTTGAACTAAACTACATTGATTAAGTTTATTTATTAAGTTTAAACGATTTTTAAACTTAAAACTACATATTGATATAGGATCTAATGTGTTTTTAGGTATAACACAATTTCGCGGCCGCTGTAATAAATCGGATGCTTGTTAATAAAATTGGGAATTAAGGCGCCGGATGCAATAACGAGACTTGCGCTCGACCTTCTCCCGTCCATTTTCCAAGATCGTGGGAATTTTATAAACAGTAAAAGTTCTTTAAAATGAAAATTGATCACTATCATGCTATTCAACATAGGAAAACGCATATTTTTTAATAATACAATTTTTTAATTCAACTAATAGTTTCTGCAATATTTAATGAAAACCTTGATTCTGAAACAAGTTATTTTTAATACATTTTTGAGTTCATCAATATTTTTGTCCGTTGTCTTCGGAATAACTTTAATTTTCTTTGTAAAGAGATTTTGAGTTAACAAGACTGATTGTTGAATATAAAATTACAAGGCTAACAAAAAAATGATGCCGATGCTATTTTATTATAAAATAGCATCGGCACACTTTTTGTGCACTGCAACTTTCAAATTAAACAAGTATTGAGGAAAGTTTTATTTTTGATATTTTTTAATCGAAAAAGTTGTTTATTATGATGTGGAGAAGTTTTTGTAATATTCTATATTATTTTATAAAGAATTTTTAAATATAATTAAATTAACACATAACGTCGACCCCTGAGCGTAGTGCGCTCTGTTTACTCGGTGCGCGGGACTTATTGTTAAAGGTCGCGGAATGTAAGCATTGATATGATTGTAACGTTATTGTTAAATGTTTCGGTCTGAATGATTTGAAAGTCTGATCTGAATCGTACATTGCTATAGCAATACTTAGTGGTACATTTTTTGTCAATGTACTAAAATTTTTAGCTAAAAGGTAGAGAAGTGAAGTTAATTTATTGTCTTTCGTATAGATTATTAATCAATATTTATAGATTTTCAAGAAAAAACATAATTTCTTTAGAGCAAAGAGTACGGAAATATTTCTCAAAATGTAGTTGCAGAGAAGGTTTTTAAAAATTGCTCGACTTGCTGCAGGCACAAATGTTTAAAAACAATTGGCATTTCCGAACAAGAAAGTTTCTTCAATTCATTTGTGGAATTTGGAGCTAAATTAGCTAGTTTTTGAAATATTTTTTAATTTATGTGAAAACATTAAGTGGAAAGTTCAAAATCTTGAGTAAAGTAAGCTGCTGCTGCGCCATATATGAATCACATCAAATAATTTACTTATATTCAATTTTCTACTAAGAAACCAGACAAATAGGACTGTTTTTGTTAGTTATCCAAAAACATTCGTTTTGGAGAAATATCTGGCTTCAGGTCCACACTTTTCTTTTATATTTCCTAACTAAAAACCACAAAAATAAAACTGATTGTATTAAGTACTTAACAAACATTTTATTGACACAAATATATCACTGCAGTCCCATCTGCAAGTTACTTATCATGTCTTCTTTTATGTTTTAAAACGTTTCTTATTTAGCACGTAACAAACGTAATTTTTTCACAAATATGCTACTGCAGCGTCACCTGAAATTTTTTGGAGGGGAATGGAGTCGATCACAAAAATGTTTGTTTTATTTTTATAAATATGTAGTATCGATCCGATCAATAAATTTGGAATATTTATCTTGCATGCCGACATTTTCATTATAATTATTACAATCTCTTTTTCTTAAAATTTACGTACTAAAAGAAGAAATAATTTATCGCCATGACCTTCGAAAACTAAAAAAATGGTGTCAACAATTAGTCACTGCCTCCTTTTTATTCTACATCAATTAAGAAAGGCGGATTAGTAGACCGGGAAATCAAATCCTAATTATCTACGAGAATTAATTACTTAAGTTGAATTTGAATTGTGAATTTAATATCTATTTCTATTTGTATTTCAGATTTATATTTCGATTATTCTATTATTATTCAGTCAGACACAGCATTTTACATACTCATATAATTGGTTTTTTTCTTTGATGCGTTAAAGGTGTTCCCAACGTTAAGCATTGAAATTGCGTCAATTCATCTTCCGGTCAATCACCTATGCTGGTGATTCCGATTTATTTTGCTTGCATTGTTTGCATTAAACGTCTGACTGAAAGCTTCATCTGCGATTATCGTCTAATTACTCAATTCTTAACATAAAATTGATTACTTGTCAAATTGAAGGCAATAGAAATAAAACTGTAATTTCAGAATTAAATAATATATAATAATATATAAATAATATATTATTATATATTATTACATTTTTCTTATATTTCTAGCGAAGATTGCATTTTGTTTGAATTCTTTTTCCACTAAATCTTATTTCCAAAATTCTCATCAATTTCTTAATTATTTTATTTTCTAAGATTGTCAGAGTTTAAGAAATTATCTAAAAAATTCATTTATATGTAATTTAAAAATGATAAATTATATTGATTTGATAGAGGTGATGCTGTCAACAATTATTTTTAATGAAATATTCGACTGCGGTGCCATCTGCAATTTGCGTTAAATTTAGCATTCCAGTAATTTTTTTTAATGAAAAATCATAAAAGTGAGACTTTATTTTTTTTACCTAACAAACATAACTGAATCCGAAACAAGTAAGGGCAGCACCATCTGCAATTTAATTTGAATTATTCATTTCACCTATATGTTCCAACTAGAAGCTATTTATATATAACTGACAATATTAAGCATCTAGAAAAAATTATTTTTATAGAAATATGCGGTTGTAACGCTACGTGAAATTTGCAAGAAATATATCATAAGTTATATATTTCTGAATAAAAAACCACAGAAAAACAAATATTCTTACTTAAAACTAAGAAATATAATTTTTACAGAAATATGCGACAGCAGCGCCATCTGAAGTTTGTATTAAATCAAACATGTCATTCATACAGGGTGCATAAAAAGTCTCGGAATGTCAATTATCTTAAGAAAAACACCATTAAGAGGAAAAATAATAAAAAAACAAGTGTCGAATATTTCTGCAGAAGCAAGACACCCCTTTTAACCCCCCCACTTTCAGAGGCGGAGGAGGGGCTCCTATTTTTATTTTAGATTCGGATTCTACATCTCAAAATAAAAATATTTAACGAAAAAAATATCTAAAGATTTTTCTCAATTTGTGATAATTGTTATTGTTATCGTAGAAAATTACGTTGTCTCTTAAATTTAGTAAAACAGGTCAATATCTCGATAATTTCAAAATTTTTGAAGAAACCGAGAAACACGTGTCAAATATTTTTCGAAAAGTTATCAATTGACACTACTTTTAACCCTAATTCTTCACCCAGGAAGGCAGGAGCGAGGAAAACTTCAAAGTATTGAATTAAATCTATTATTTTTAATCGCAGAAGAAAATTCTTCAGCCAAAAATACAAATAGATACCAAAGATACCAAATTAAAACCTTCTACCTGGAACAGAAAGAAACAAATGTTGGTTGATTCACATCATATACGACACCTTGAGCCAGTACTCCTAACCTACATTCTTTGAGCATAAATTCAGAGGTATAATGTGAGAAAAATACTAGCGTAGAAGATTTTATTTTAAGTTTTTGTTCGACAGATTTTTAGACTTTTCATTCTTAATTTCAAAGTCTTAAACGAGACGACCTAAATCTGGCTCTAGACTAAAATATTCATTATGTTCGGGATCCGAGAAGTCATCGGAGTCGGATTAATTGAATTTATTTTATTTTTTATATTTTTAATAAATCATTCAAAATTATTTTTAGTTTTCATTATTGCCGGTGCGCACTTCCCCGCCTTACCGCTCCGTCGCTCGTGTCCCCGCTCAGTGCTATGTCAGGCTGCGCGCCCAAGCAGTGCATTGGCATTGCTCGAATTCGAGTACGTGCCTGCAGCAGCTGTCAAAATCAGTGCCTTTTTTGGCCTCCACGACGACGGAGGTATTTTTCGTCGCTGTTCCATAGTGACAGTTCGTCACACATGGTGACCAAGTTTGGCTACATGAGCCACTTAAGAGCTTTACGCTCGATTCAGGGATCTTTTGGGTAGGCATTTTCAGAGTCTTTTTTCAACCACCTTTATCCTCCACATTCGTGGTTTACCTTTCCTTATTTCCTTTTAAGGCTTGAGATTTGTTTGGCTTGACCGGAGATCTCGCCTTTATTGCACCACCGTGGGTCTCGTAGCGGTCGGTGTTCCTTTCAAATTATTTAACTGGGAAAGGGTTAATTTTATACATTTACAATTACTTATTTAATTTATAT
>JABFQD010005912.1:0-10268 GCA_022817045.1 Psix sp. ZL-2020
TTATATATTTAATGAGATATATAATGATACATATAAATATACGACTACTGGGTTTTTTCAATAATATGCCTGTACGTATAAAATATTCACTCTTTATCCCCATGTTTCTCACATATTTTTCAAATCAATCTATGGACCATCTATATTACCACTATATATACCTTTTGTTTCATTAGCATTCTTAATTATTTCCCATAAAAGGTCTTCCATATATTTTAAATATATATAATGTTGTATCTCTTATCTCGACTAATTGAAATCTTTATAAATCTCACAATTTCATTTTATACTTTTTGAGCATTGAGAAACGGTTTTGATTTTAGCGACTAGTTACTAAAGTTAGTAAGAGTAATTTCTAATGATTTTATCACTCTTCAAGATTTAAATTTAATAAATAAATTACATCAATTAAATTTCAGAACTTGAAATATTAAATGTTCATAAAAATGAGTAAACTAGCTATTATGAATCATTTGATGATAAAATAATACGTTATATCACGGGATCATAATCATCAGAAAAATATATCATATTCACATACTTTATTCAAATCCCGCGCTTAGTTTCCCATAGATAATATACATGCGCGATATATGAAAAATGTACTTAATTTTAATCGCATCAGCATTTATATATATCTGATATAAATATGACTAATAGAATTAGAACTTGCCGCTTCACTTTATAATTTGATAATTAAAAGTTTATCATCAGCTACCGTGTGACAAACCACTTAGCTTGATAATTATCCATATCATATATAAACCAGTTATAGCGTTGCATTTGCAACATTTTGATACACTCATTTTTATTACGAATATAAGAGAAGAAAATGTATGAGATTTTATGACTAAAATTATTTTTTATAAAATCGCGAATCGGAAATATGAATCACTTACCTTGATCATAAACAATATTTTCACAAAGTCAGAATTTCATCTTGACAGTTAAAAGAAAAGTGTTACTTTAAAGTTTACTCATAGTTTGTAAGTACTTACATTAGTCCAGTATTAATGATCCATATCACATTTTAAGAACAATATATATCAATAAATCGCAATATATTTACTTTCATTCAATATTAAAAACAAAATTCGACAAAAATAAGAAGGAAAAAGCGTCAATTTCAATCCATAATTTTGGTTTAAATATCATTTTCAATTTTGCAAAATTAATCCCGGTAGAATATTAGATTTTAAATTCAAATCAACATTAATTTGAATAAATTTTTAGTGTATCATTCATCATTGATCGTTATTTTATCATTAGTTGAAACCGACTGTTTGAAAATATTTTAAACTCACAATAACATTCAACGAATAGTATCCATTCAATGAAATAGATTTTATCGAACTATTTACAGTTTTATAGAGAAATTTTAAATTTAAATTCCATATATTCAAAAGTTCAATAATTTATCAAATTTTCTTTACGTAAAAATAATCTCAACAATTGTATTATCAGTGAGGATCGTAATGTTTGATATCTATATAATTTTCTAGATATAGTATTTGATCAATTTCTAGCCAGCAAAGACATATAATTTTGTTGCAAAATATCAATATTGAAACTATTCCACATTTAATTGTAATTTTACAATGAAAAAGTATACTGTGCTCATCCTAATTCGTCGAATTATATCCTAAAACATTGGCACGATAATTTTTGATAAATATAATCATAAGTGTGCAGCATTCATTTTGTTTCAATAATATTATATCGCAACAAACACGCAGCTATAGGTCGTCGCGTGTGAAACCTAAAGTGCTATATTTATTTTAATTTCAGTGTACTTATAACTTTCTTTCTGCATCGCGTTTCTTCTAAACCGATTTTCATTTTACAACCGAAAATAAACACGATTATTTGTGACATTCTTCGCGATAAATTCAATTATTATAGTTAATTAAATATGACATTGGTTTGATTGTGTGGAGGCAATGCGGAGATTCGACACAACGAATGTGAGGTCAGTAACAGTAATAACGGATCAAGAGATCTTGTACGTATAACCGGATTCTGATCGGGCATCGAAATCCGATGAAAAATATGACAAATCGGATCCGGTGAAGCCGACGCAAGAGTCGCATACAAACGTTCCCAGCATTAAACGATATCATCAAACGGCATGACAAAAATTATATGCACCAAATGAAACAAAATCAAACTCAGTTCCTTAGACTATATTATCAATAACACTTCATCATATTGATACATTAACATGCGAGCAATCCGTTACTATATAAACGCGATATCAAATATTAATATAACGGTCGATCAGAGAGTAATCTAACAATCGTTAAAAAACATAAGATAAATAATAAAAGTAGTTATTGGGAAATTGCCCCCGATGACGAATTTTGTTACTTGTTCACCAAGACGCAGATAAAAGGGCAAGGAAAAGTATCTTTTTTTCGTTCACGGTTGTCGATATTATGAGCTACTACTTTGTTATGATTTATTTGCATCTTAGGAAGTCTGTCTTATTATTCTGCCCGTAAATTAACATATAGATAGTATATTTTTAATGATACTTGTTTATATCGTGATTTATTCGCTAGGTAATTGATATTTATAATGCAATGATTTTTGAAGCCTGTGAATCTAGCAATGAAAATCTAGCAACAACTTAATAATTTCCAACGATTATATACAGATATTTTTAATTATGTTGAATATTATATATCTGAATACATAATTTAAAAAATGTATATATGTATTTACAAAATGATTTTACAAAGAGATTTTGCAGAAATCTCTTTTTTGAAAGTTCAAGAAAATATGCATCTTCAATATCATTTCAAAGAATAATTTTCTTTCATACTTTAAATATAAAAAATCAGCGATAAAACAAACAGGTCAATTGCTGCAAAAATCATGATGACTTTCTTACAAAAAACTCGTCATTAAAATAAAAGATTGTCTTCGTTGGTATTTCGAATAAAAGTTTGGTTTGATTCGACTGAAAACATTATGAGAAACGACGATCGGTTGTTTGATGAAAATGATTCCCACGTTGGATATTAATACGAGATCTTTAACGAGGTAACGCTAATAGGAAGCTAAACGAAGAACGCATAACGCGGCGGCGTCTGTGATGCCGATACGTTGTTTACGTGCGCGAGCGAAAGCGAACGCGGACAGATTTGCAATCATCGCCGCGGCGATTCGAAGTCGACAGTAATATCGTTTCAGTCGAGCAAGCACTGCAATCTGCGGTATCGTCTCAGCCAACTTTTAATGCGAAGAATCCGGTAGCGCCGAGACTTCATCCATTTCTCTCTCTGACTCGTTCCATTTTTCGAACACCCTTTAATTTTGACAATTCGAATTCTACCATCTTTTGTATTATCTATCGAAAATACAAATATTTTTCCCTATTAAAAAATTAAATAATATTAAAAGGCAGGGAATTTGAATTTTTGTTCGAAAATCCATATCTTAAAGGTTATGTGGAATAAATGTGTTCATTATTTTCGCAGGAATTTCAGATTATCGCAAAAAGACGTCGTTTGGACGAATATCAGAAACAATATTTATTTATGGGAAATAGCCATGAATACAAATGTGAGAAGATGAAATTCGATCTAGTTATTAATTCAATAGTGCAACGTATGCAAAATCATGTAAGCGTAGCGGCGCAAATTCCAACATAAAAAGGGTTATACGATTATTGCGACATCGATAACCGTTTATCAGGATTATTACACCTTGACGAGATTTGATTAAAGAAAAACACCAATTTATAAAATAGTTTTAAAGTGTCGTATTTACTGTATTAAAAATAGCTGCTCGAATTCCCCCTGATGGGCTCACATAATGTACAAAAAGACTAATTTTATTGACTGAATAAGATGTCTGGTACTAGAATTTGTGAAAATATTAAACCTAATGTCCAAACGCTTTACATAAATTATCATCTTTCCAAGATATAATTTCCTATTTTCAAAATAAAAAAAAGTAAATAGCCATTCCTTTTCAGAACACCTGTTGAAAGTTTTTTCTCCGTGCAGTCTGAAATAAACTTCTTTCGCAATAGATTTTATTGATAGTTGGAGTAGAATATTTTTTATGACCCTACATATTTTCAATGTGTTACAAATATACGATAAATTCACATTAGTATTACTTTATAATTCTGTTCAACACAAACAATGAGCGATTAAAACTGTATATAATACATTCAGCTAATGATAATAAATATATTAATTCAATACGTAAAGTGTATACAATTACACTAAGAAAAAAGAAAAAATATGATCTATTACATTTCATAGTAACAGTGTAGAACAAATAACAAAATAAGAAAGACGATATTCACGATATGTCACAACACTTTTACTATACAAAGTATAGCAAACCAAAAATGTATTTCAATGTATAACAAAATTATAGTTCCATTTAAAAAACGATGTCTCCTTCTAATTCGTAAATTCTCTAATTAACTTGTTTATTAACTTTTTTATTCAATGAAATACAGGTATACGAGTAATAAAATAAAATTGCAAAAATGGCGGCAATTGATAATTTAAATAATGTGAATAAATAATGCGAAACACGTAACTGTTTTCGAGTTCTGATAGAAAAGCATCAGTGATATGAAGTGCAAGGTCGTTTCTCAATATCAGATATGAGAATCGGGATACGGAAATGCTAAATGTAATGAAACGAGGCAATCGTAGGAATAATTATTGTGTCACGAAAACCCGGGACCGTTCTAAAATGAGAGCGCGACAGATTTGTTGGAGCGTCGACACGCTCGGCTAAGATCTCAAAGTTAATTAGAAAACAAACATAAAGTTAGCGCGAACCCGGCAGCAAATCTTCCTGCCCGTTACTCAAGATTTATCGTAACGCGGCAATCTGGTTCGGCGACCGGTTGCTGCCCGGTCTCGACGCTTCAAAAATCGTTCTACTCGTGTCTTGTACGCAGCCACGCACACGCTATTACGCTCGACGCTTATTCTCATCTGCATATTTTCTAAAATCATAACGCATTACACACATTATAAGCATTTTACGAATCGCGGACGTGCCCGAGTCTCACTGCGCCATAAATATGCAACCTGAAACTGCAGCAGGAAACAAAATAGACAGAAAACAACTTGATGCGCTATAATAATTAAATTTATGGCAACTTTTCGAATTATTTCTCCTGTTTCATTGGATGTTTTACGAGAAGTATCAGTAATTATAATATATTTAACTGAGTTAAACAAATTTCAAAATGTAATTTTAAAATGCAATGAAGACCCTCCTGAAAAGTAATAGCACGAAACTAAGAAAGTAATCAAATAACAAACAAAAGACCGTGAGATAACTAGATAGAATTTTATTCGAAGCTATATCATAAACTATGAAATGAAATTTGTTTTAGAGTCAAAATGATAAAATTGAGAAAAAATGAAACAAGCTAAACAAATCTATTTACAGAAAAATTATTGTTGCAAAATAGCGACTTCATTCTATGTCAATGAAGAAAGCGTTGACAAGAGTATGGTATTAATCTGCGCAGGGAAGAAATGCTTGATAATGACGGCTCAGGTGCAAATGATGATTTGCAGATAAAGTAGCTTTTTTATTGGGATATATAGTACCATCGTTGATGATCCGATTAAGAATACTGTCGGATGAATGGAGATGAATGGAATAGTTGATAATCTTATTGCAAATGATATATCCGTTATGAATAATAATGTTTATAATAATGCAAATATGAGAAAGATATAAACATAAAGTTAGTGGAATTTATTCCGATTGGACAATTCCAATTGGTCAACATAGAGAATTTGCGTTGTAACTAAAATTTAAAAAGTGTTGATTATTACATTAATTATAATTTTTGATTTTACAAAAATTATGAAGATTCTTTTATTATTAAAATTTTAACAATAGGTTTCAAATTGAATAATTTTTTTTCATTTTCCAATAAATAATGTATTTCAATTAAGTTCTTATCAGCTATAATTTCCCTTTACACTTAAAAAAACAATAAAGAATTTATTTATGCCACTAATGTTTAATGATAGATTTTATAAAAAATACCATCAAAATATGCTGATTTTTATGGATTTATTAAATCAAAAGAATTTATTGAAATACACAGGTCAGTGTCCTTTGAAACGAACCGAGTAATGTTGTTGTCGTACGTTATAAGGGATGAATTGTTAACAGCCCGGTATTCCGTTGATACATTAAAAACTTCGTGTTTATACTGTTTGAATATTGATAACATTTTGACAACTATCCATGATAGGGAATAAATTATAACAAATTTGTGGTACCTTAACAAAATTATGTAACCTCTTTTAGGTATTCAAGTGGGCTTATGTCATAACATTAAAGGATTTTTTTCTATTATTTCTGGTATTCATTTAACTGTTTAAAAGATACAACTTAAATTAACTCAACTTACTTTTCCATTAAAAAACATTTTTTGTAAAATTCAAAATTATATTTAAAATATCTCTGCCAACCTGAGATTAACAGGATAAAAAACTTCGAAGTATGCATTTATTAATTATGAATTAAAATGGTATATTGTGAACTAAATATAATCTGTATATTGTATTGTGACAACTCAGCATAAGAGATTTTTTTGTGTTGGCGAGAAACTCCGAATCACCACAGTACTTTATATTATAAAGCACTGTGAAGTACTCATAAAGTAAAGTATATCATCAATATCTTTGATAAACTAATTTCTAAAAATAATTTAGTTGTAAAACGAAATATTTATTTAATTAGATCAACACAAATTCATATAAAAATATAAGAAACTAGAACTATCAATGTGAGAATTTGAATAAATAATAAAACAAAATATCTTTAAATTTATAATCTTTTGAATATGAATATGTGTTCGATTCTTCTGAGGTCGCAGAGCAATCATACGTCAAAGTAAAATCGCAAAGACACACTGACAGATACTTACAGTAGTTATATTGCAAGCATCCGAACTCAGTGGAAGATGATATATTAAAAGAAAGATAAATTCTTCGTGAAAAAAAATATTTCGTTTCAGAAAATTCTTTTCAATAAAAGGGATTCTTATGATGTCAATAAAGGCATGTAATTTTAATTAAAAAAAAATTGTAAAAATGTCTAATTATTTTTTGTAAATGATTTTCTTTTTAATTCATATTTAATGGATAATCCTTTCCGAGTAAACACAGTGCCTTTTTAACAAAAAAAGTTCTAGAGTTTGATGGGCACGCAAATCTACTGAATTATCTGAATGCTGTTTGAATATCGTGCCACACGCATACGACAAGGATACTAAACCATCTCTAATACTTAAATCCGACGGAACTTTGACTTTAATAACAGAACCATATAAACGCATTTTTTTGTAAAAATTAATTCTATAGAATTACATTCAAAAATTCTTATTAAATAACAATGAAGGTTATAAAAAATATACAATCTGTTAAAATCTTAACTTTTATTTCACAAGATTCTTTATTAAAATTTCTATGGTTTATGAAAAATTATTATTATACACAGATATGGTACAACGATTTTATCAACCTAATTAAGAAATGCTTAACATCTCGTCTCACAGAAAATATCTTAATTACTTTCAATGATTATACAGAATTTTTAAGATATAAGATCATCTAAAATATTTTATAAAAATATTTCCTCATACTTCAAACTTCGGATTTTGACCTTAACCAATCATTTGCCAAGGTTTATACTTACGTATGTGTATTAAATTCAGTAAAGTCCTTTTCCAAACTTTAGTTAATATTTATTTCCTCATAGGTCAATACCAGCTCATATTAATTTATGAGAAAATATAATTGTATGAGGAAAAAACATTTCAATAAAATACTTACTTCTACTACTTTATTGTTATTTCGGTTTATTTGTGAGTTCATAACTAGAATAAAAATATCTAAGTATTATGTATATGTCATTATTTTCAATTGAAATCCAAATAAACAAAATAAATTCCAACATTTCAAAATTTGAATCATACTAATATTTATTTTAAACTCATGACAAAATAATAAAGAAAGTAAAACATTAAAATATACATAGCCATAAATATGAATTTCTCAGGACAACACAGCATAACTATATAACCTGAATATTTCCTCTGGTTTCACGATTCGCATATAATTTGACCTGGAAGACCTCGTTATTTAAGGTGAAAGTTCACTCCAAATTAATCGCGGCTTCAAGTCGTTAGATTCATCGTCGCCAGGAAAATAGAATAAATACACAAGTATAACTCTTCGAATGTCGAAATGATTCGCCAACAACGAACACGGACATAATTTTCGCCGTCGGCAACTAGCAGCCAGTAAACAAGGTCTTACGGCATCTGATGTTCGGCCGAATAAATCAGCTAGTTTTCACGAGACGATCATCCGCGAGTTCCTAATTCTGTCGCGCGTCATTCGCCAGAGATTACATCGGTTTTCTAATCCGCGTGTTTTTGCCCGGACAATTACAGTTACACGGGATATTACACGGTGCGGCTCGCCGTAGGACACTCAATTAAATTTATTAATCCTTCGCTGACTGAAGGTTCGGGAAGTGGCGCGAACCCCGGTCCCTAAACCGGTTCTCGGACACCAAGGCGCTCGTTATGATCTGTTCTCTTTTTATTCGCGAATGCTTTTTTGTTCTTTATTCTTCTAATGCTATCAGTTCGCGATCGCCGCGCTACTAGAGGTTTGTCCGCTTGTCAAGATCAAACGCAGTCCAGTTAGTATCGAAAGAACTTTGCCTCTGCGGGACCGACTTGACCCAACTGCGGGATATAACTTTTATCTGCAAGCGAAAATCAACGAGTTCACCATCTCCGCGCCGTCATAACGGATTCGCTACTGCGCTTATTTTGCCATTATCTCCGTCACGCTATTTACTGTCGATTCCCTTATCAAGCCCGTTTCGCGCCACTATTTTATCAGACCCTGATAAGGCCAACTTTGTTGATCCGATTCTGCACGGTAGTTACGAAAGAACCGACTGGTTATGATTTGTCGCGCGCAGATAAGGTCGTTACCTGGTCAAAGCTAGGCATAATCGCCCGATAAGTGAATCCAAATGGAGGGAGACGGTTCTATTAAAGCTGACCGTAACGCGGCTTCATTTTACTTATAATTTTGATATATGATCGACAACAACAAAAATGTGCAGTTATGTGCTGATAGTATAGACACAATCCTGTACAATTGCTATATTAGAATTATAGTAACATGAATATAAATCAGAAAAAGTCAAGCTGTACAGGTGAAATCTAATGAAACATTCTCACGGTCAAACTTATTTATTTTTTGCAGTTAAGCATTTTATTATATTTTAAAATCAGCCTTACAAAAATGCTTTTATGCTTTCAATATTTTGAGAATAAGGTTATTAATGTCTTATTATTTAACTTCAGCTTTTATAATACAGATTAAAAATTTGTTCTTTCAAAGTAGAATATCACTTCTAAATTAAAGTCTTAAGAGGAAACTTAGTTGGGCACTCCATATATCTAAGTTCTAAAATTTTTGGATCATCAAAAAAACAAATCCATTGTTTATAGTCAAAGCCAATCTAAAGTCTTAAATGTTCCATATATGAAATCTGTCTTTTTTTATAACTATGATCAAACGTTTATATTCTTACTATTTCTATTTCATGGTTATAGTTATTTACTGTTGACTGAGACCATTTTCTGAGAGTCATTTTCATTTTTATTTTGAAAATGAGTAATCCTATTCAGAACCCTACAGGTTTCAAAACTCTCATTTCCATCTAGACCAAGTAGCTTATATCACTACCGCTGTGCTGATTATTGATAGTTGATTAACAAAAAATAAAGTAATAACATAGCTTTCAAGCATGTGATATAGATCTTCTTTGAAGAAATCACTGAAGACATATTCTTGATGAGATATCACCGATCCTGAGACTGTTATAATTGTCTCACGCTGGAACGATTTTTACGTTAAATTAATATCATATACCTCATGTGACAGCCGATTAAATTCCTATTTCAATGATTTAATTGCTGGATGTATATGGAGTATACTTATTTCTCATTGCACGTAAAAGTAAAAACTACATTCTTATTAATTTTTTGAGCCTCCAAAATGCAATCTATTTATGAAATAAAACAAAGACTATTCACGCTTGCGCATTTTCCATCTCAAACATGAAATATAGTAATGCATAAAACATCAAAATGCTCATGTACATTGTCGACAGTATATTATTTAAAAATGAAATAATTAAACAAGAAAATTTCTATTCACATCGCACTTGTT
>JABFQD010005913.1:0-10268 GCA_022817045.1 Psix sp. ZL-2020
ACATATATATTATTACAATATATATATATATATACATATTATTAAATGTATAGAAATATACATTTAATAAAAAATGGAATGATATATACAAATATTTTTGATACAATTATAATTGAAATATTAGGGTTTTAATGATTATTTAATTAGATATATAAGGTTTTAAAAAAATTATCATTTTTAATATGGTCATTGTTTAAAAATTATTATTGTATATACTGAAACTTTTTTCTGTTTCTTTGGAATAAAAAAACAAGTGACTGTGGCCTTTGATTTTACTTTGCTAATAATAATAATTAAAGAATCAGTACATTAATTTCTTGTTCAAATCGAATCTTTTATAAACAAGTTTGAATGTTAAGAGTAAAATAGAAAATTTATCAACTGATTTAACTGACAAGTTTTTAGTTGAGCTAGTGAAATAGAAACGGGTAATCTAATAATAGCAACTTTATGTTTAATAAAAAGTTGCACTTATTGAAGCAAGACTTACATCAATCTATATTTACTGAAATACATCAAAGGTAGAAGTTCTGCAAACAAAAATTTACTACAATCAACATTGATTGTTCAACCAATCCCTAATATTTATTCCTATCTATTTTTTTATTAATGAATAAATCCAATATTGGAAAACTTCTTCATTGTTCATTGTTTACTAAATAAACAAATCAATACATGTTATCAATTTTATCGTAAACAAAAGAACAAACAACATTATCATAATTTTAACTACAACTATTATTTTCAAACAACAAAACAAAGAAATATGATGTTTTATGAATTAAGAAACAAGGGATAAATAATAGAAATACTGATATCTCCAAAATAAAGATAATTTTTTTCACTTCAAAATATACAACATAAATAAAATCAAACAATTTGAATAAATATCAACAATGAATATACAAACAAAAAATAGTACAAAGATATGTCTCTTCAAATCTCATTCTACACCCTATTAAATGATTCTGCGACATCTCAACGTTATAAAACAATAGGGAAGGACAAGCAAGCAGGATCTGGTTGATTCTGGGAACTGGCCTTAAAGCCCTAATGCTTTATCCTGAGGCGGATTGCGGGACATCCCGTGTACCTACACATGAGGCTATGCACGTATGGGGGGCGCACGCACACACACTGATTGAAAAAAGCGGATAGCATCTCCCGACAGACGTGTTGAAATCGGGCAGGAGGAGGGGAGATCAGCAAACCCGAAGGATCGGCAGGTCCCTGGCCCGGTTCCAAAGCGCACTCTTCGTAACAATGGCACGACGCAACCGGCGGCTCGACGTCTCTAACTACTGCATAATTTCGTCACTAGGGAAAATCAACGCCGAATGGGGATCTCAAAACCGGCACCAGTCGGCGGCCAGGGCGGCGATTCGGTCGGAACGCATCTTCACGTCCGACAATCGAAACGACAGCGGCGCTCGACTCGCCTTTCGAGGTTAGATTTCGAGCTGGCGCGTCTCGGGGTGCGCAAAGGTCTCGAAGACACCTCGCGCACTCGTCATCCCGTGCATTCGAAAAGTGTCACAGACAGTGTTGCCAACCGAGTCAGCGTGCAATTTTTTTCGCCCAAACTCGACGATCCTGAGGGTTACGATGGCGTCCAATTAGCGTCGCAAGGCGAACAGCGCGAGTGACTTGCCATTAGGAGGATCGGACAGGGACAAGTCTGGACATGAATAACCGCCAGCCCACGGCTTCGGCTCGCTTTTGGCTTCTGACTTTTCAGGGCTCGCTCAACCGGCCGTGCGGACGTGAAGCACCACGCGAACAAGCGATGCCGGCGTATCGGTCACTTCTGTGCTCGTTGGCGGTTTCTCACCCATTGACGCTGCCACTTGCGACTCCGGCGGACAGACCGGCTCAGCCGGGTCCCGTCTCACGACTGAATTCACTCAAGTTCGCCAGTCTAGTGGCTGCCAAGTCACTAGTCACTAGATCTACTCCCTCGCCTTGCGCACTCTGATCCCCTCTTTATGCCTTCCTTCGTCCTTAACACGGCGCGAATCTTTATTCGCGGGAAATCTTTTCTGAGATTTTTGAGGATCTTTACAAAATATAATAAAAATGTAGTAATTAATCCGATTAAAGAAAAATAGATGAATTTTATGTTCTAAAATGATAACAAATTGATGGAATCTAAAATTTGAAAACAATTTTTTCCCCATTTCTCATATTCTTTAAAAATGTTTTCAAAACTCTATTAAATCTATAGCAACAATGTACTGAATTTCAACAGTGAGGTATTGTTAAAAATTATGTTTTTCTCAAAATTAATTATTTGAATATTTTCAAAGTAGTATGCGACGTTAAAACACACAAATTATTATCATGAATGAAGGTCTAATATTAAAACAGTTTTTATGCAAAATTGTATGTCATACACTGTAATATAATGGATATAAAAGAGCATAATTGAATGAGTAAAAGGTCTGGAGAACAGTAAAGGGTTCAGGATCATAGATGAGTGCAGAAAAAACATTAGTGGGTACAGAAAGAGCTTAGAGGAACATGGTTTTAAAGAGTTTTTAGTAACTCAATTTTTGGCCAGGACAAATGAGCACTGTTTTTAAAGCAGCAATATACTTCATACATATAAAAACAGAAAGTAAAAAATGTATAAAGAAGAACAGTTGCACCGCATAAAAACTCAAATTTTCCCAGCACACCTTAGTCAGAATCAATAAGTCTTTTCAGTACTTTTTACTAATTTTACATTTTATGAAAAAATGATTCCGAATTATTATAAGTCAGATTTTTTATATCTAACAATTAATATTAAATAGGCGATGACACAAAAAATTACAAATATAAAGATAAATGATTCTTACAACAAAGAAAGAGCAACGTACTTATTATTCACGATTATTCTTTAATCATCTTTATAGAATTAAATTTATTATTAAGACGAAAGGTAATTCGTCGACGCCAAGATAAGGAGAAAAATATAATTCAAGTATTTAATGAAATGTACTAATACCTAATATTATAAATATCGCTGGAACAAATTTATAAACAATTAAGAAACAGTGGTTTCATTTTTTAAAATTCAAATTCGTCAAATATTTAAATTTAAACTTTAAATTAACACAATTGAAATTTTCGAAAAAGTATTTTGGAATTTATCAAAATAGTTATAATTTGATTTTTAGATTTTCATAGACAAATGATAAATTTATAATAATCGTAATTTATTATTACGTAATTCAATGTTATACCGGATGGGACCAGCTGAGATGAAATAATACAACGTAAAAAACATGTCATGCGCAAACTAACTTCGTGTACGACGACCTTTAATTTGCATAAAATGACTTGTATTCTGTTTCGAACATATTTCAACATAATGCCGTTTTTCATCAATTATGCAAAATACACATGTGCAGTATAAATAAGAAATATTGGTACAATATATTTTGGCAGAATATATTTTTTGACGCAACTTCATAAATAAATTAATAAAACAATCAGTTGTAAAAACCAATAGAAATATTCTCCCTTTACTTTCTTTGATCTGCAAAGGTTTCATGAAATTGCAGAAGAGAAGTAAGAACATTGAATTCTTGCCAATTCGAACTTTATAAACTTCAAATAACTTGCTAATTTGAAAATTTTTAGCTCAGTAAATTGAGGAGAATACATAGCAAGAACCATAATCCTTACGATTCTTAACTCAGATTTGTTTGTCAAGTTTGATTCAGATGCTCATGATGATTATTCTAAATCAATGGCGAAAATTATTTCATCCGTTATAATCTGTAGTATAATAGTTTGAATAAATAATTCTCCAAAGAAGGATAATAAAGCAGTTAGATGAATTATTAAAGTTATTGAAGTCTAAATTGCTTTAAACAATAATGTTAAAATATATTTCTGATGATTCTTTAATGTTTTTTCCCCTTAAATTAGGCTAGTAAAAAAGTTAAAAGGGTAACTAATAGTTAAAGCTCGATATTTCTTTCGAGATATATGATAAATATTTATTTATCTTAGTGATCCTTAAAGTATCATAGCAATGATAAGTGGAAAGGTCATTCTAAATAGTTTATCAATTGCACAAAAAACTACAGATAAAGTAGTTAAAAAGAAAAATGTAGCTAGCTTATTTGCAAGGCTTAACAATAATATTTTTTGTTTATTTAATTAATTTGTTTGTTTTATTATGATAATTTTTGTTGTGAAATTGATAAAAGGTATCACGTGACTTGTTTGTATTTGAAACATCACCTTAAGTAGAAGTTTTATACGTTAGGTTTGATCTAAAAAGGTAGTCTGCAACTAAATCTGAACTGTCGAATGCGGTGAATGTTGTGTGGAATTGTATAGATAAATAATGTTGCAAAGCTGAAATACTAAAACGAGATTAAAATTTTAGTATCTGCCAGATGTTTTTGTTACATAACCGTATTCTAGAGTGCTAATTTTAGATGTTGCAATCAAGAGATTTATATACCTCAAGTAATTGAAAAAAAGTTCCTACATGCTATGACTGATATAAACTGACATATTTTTTCTGAATATAAAAATGGTATTTGTTGTTGTATGCAATATATCATAAAGTTTAGAAACATAAAAAATAACTTCAATTATAATTGACTTACAAAGTTATTAAAGCAGTTTTGTATTCCATAAACTTAGAAAAAGAATAATCATAAACAATAAATTATATTAAGTATAAAAGTTTTCATTAATGATAAAACATATACTGAATAAATTTGATTTGATTTTATGTTCAATTTAAACTTCATTTGGTATGCACGTGGGGTGCAGAAGCCTTACGGGGAAGAAATTTTAAAGTGACCATTCAGGACGTTTAAAAGAGAATAAAAAAGAACTTGATGAATAATAAATTTATATGGTTCATAACCGCTTTCCCCTCTTCAATGTTGAAAATGTTCCTTTAAATATGTTTTAATTATACGCTTTAGAAATTACTATAAAAATTATAAGAAAGCTTGAAGTATTTTTACCGATTCGTAAATTATAACTTGTAGAATCTCAAAAAATAAAAAGAAACCTTACGATATGATAATGTACAGAAATTTGTAGATATTTATGCAGTTGTAATAAAAAACTACTAGAAGTTATTGCGTTAGTTTTGTCTCTTTTAGGAAAATATTACGTTAAAATAGCGTAAAATAAATTCCTTCTGAAAATAGTAGTTCCAATTTTGATCGATTATTATTAAAAATTTACGATTTTAAGAAATACATATAAAAGAATCTTGTGAATTTTTAAAAATACGGACATTAAATATATTACATAATAGAATATCCTAATTTGTGTATTTTACATACAACTGCATTTTTAAATTTTAAATATTTTTAATTGTAAAACATAATTATATGCATTTATGTATGTAAAATACTTTTATTAAAATGTATTAGTCATCTTACCTGATCACTAGTGAAATTTTATAAACGTAAAACAGTAATTAATACATAAAGAAGTCTAAAAAATTTAAGTATGCGGATGACCAATTGAAAAGAATTTACAGTTTCTTCACTTGAAATGAATAAAAAGTTATATTTTAACGTATTATGTCTTTTACGACACAGTTTCCAAAAGAAAAAGACTAATTATCTTAATCCTCGATAAGCATTATACTCTTAGCAGGCAAATATAAGAAAAAAGAAGTAATTTCTTCTATTAAGGGTTAATATCGAAATGAATCTTGAAACTTTTCTCCGACAATAGTTTTTTGTTAATTTCATAAGGTTTCAAAGTATGTAGTTTGCGTTATTTTTTACAATTTAAAAAATCATACTAAAATTAAGAATTTATGTTAAAGCACTTGAAACTTTATATGATCAATTTATATATATATACAAATCATTCAAAATTAAATTTATTTATAAACATAATAATATAATTGTTATTTATTTTAAGAAATCATTATATATGATAATATGTGAATTGCAAACGAATGATAATATTATATTTTTTTATTTGGAAAAATTGGTCAAATATTAGTTAATCTATATCTTTATTTACCATACGGTTTTGGAGCTAGAGATTCTAAACTTCCATTAACCTTCAAAATAAGTATGAGCAAATCAAAAAAATTTGTCACAGACTTGTATCAAGAAATTATCTTTACGAAGGTTTTTATATTTCCTTTGAAGAGGAAAAATTAGTGACAATTATCTTATTAGCTGTGGCTTTAAATAAAAGGTATTATAATATAATTGTAACTATAAACGAATAAAAGTTACTTGCTAAAAAAAATATATATAATATTGAAAATCTCACACTTTTTTTCAATTTTAATAATTTGTATAATCATAAATTAACGCCTTTTTGTAAAGTTATTTTCTTAAAATTATTCAATGATTTGAAGAATTTTTGCTCGACAAAATTTAATAACAAGTATTTTATTATTTTTCATACGACTTATTTTTTATCAAAATCGCAGAATAATACAAAATTATAACTGGAACAAATGAAATATTAAATAAATTATATAATAACAATGTTTGAATGTTATATTTTTTATTAATAGTATGTAAACATTTTTTTTGTTAATATTATTATACAATAACATAAATAACTAATAAACCATAATAATTAACAGCAGTTTTATGTCTTAATTGACTTAAAAAAATTTAGCAATGAAAAATAACCTAATTTAAATATAAAAGAGTATACATTCCAAGAAGCGCTAGAAATTGAAAATATATTTTGAACATCTGAAAAACTTTAAGATATATTTTATAAGTTGAAAATAAATAATAAAATATTTAAATCAATGTAATTTATAATTAACAGAATTTTAATGTTAAAATATTGTAGTGCTAAATACTGTAACCAGCTGGTTACTTAATCGGCAAAAAAGTTGACAGAATCAGTTTACAGCATTAATTAGCTGATTTTGATTAATGACAATCCGAGACAAGGCGCCTCGATGGACAATTTCGAACCAAGAGAACCGTTTTTTCACACTAGTTCGTCGTGTCGTGCTCCCTTTTTTTCCCTATGTTGCAACCCTTTTTTAAGCTTGTTGTTCACTATAGCTCTGATTGACCTTTTTAGTCATGCAATGAATGAAAAATTGAATAAAATATAAATGTTATTTAACAAAGTTTACTTGATTATTTAAAATTTAATGATCTACGATCCAGTCTCAAGTTTTATTAATATTTTTCTTCTTCAAACAATTTTTCATATCAACTGCAAAAAATATAATGTTTTAATGATAGACGTTTTGTTCAAATTTTTAAACAAATTTTAAAAAATTTACTTGTTTTTTTTTATTTTTTGGCAAAATTAGATTTCAAAATAAAAAATCATGTTTTTAAAATAATAATTTTAGTTTTTCAGAATATTAACATAAGAATTACGTTTTTTTATTTTATTTTAGAAACTTTTGTACTAAGAAAGAATAAGAAGAGTAAAGATATTCTAGAATGGAAGTTTCATCTTGAAATATTGAATTTCTACTTTTACTTTGAATGCTTTTGGTTGATAAAATGTTATTTCAAATATTTTATGTTTTCTTAGTTGTTATTTAAAGCAAAAGGTCATTATTATCAAATTGAAAGTTTTTATATTATTTATTTATTTTAATTCTTCACAATAAAATATTTATTATTAGAAACAAGAAGATTAATTAGTACGTTCCAGAATAAATCATTTTCTTTGTAACAGGATAACATAAGATATTTGGAATTTTCGGGTATAAACATTTTCATTTCATGTTCCAAAAAGCTGGAAGTCAATATTAAAAAAATTCATTTGGATTAAATATTAAAATTAAATCAGAACAATTGAATATGTCTTCAACGTGAAGTATATTTGAAATTGAATTTAAATCTTTTACTAGAATTTTACAATCAACAAATATTTGGTAGTTAGACTTTTTGAAATTTGATCCTCCAGTCTACAGTCAAAAAAAATTTTTAATACAGACTAAAATCGGAATAAAAAAAACTATTTTTTGATTCCTATTTATTTACGTTCAGAAGAATGATATATTTATATATCATATTTTATATAATTTTTAATTTCATCAAGATATATAATCAAAGTTTAATCATTTTTGGTAGATCAATATTTGTTGAATTTTAGTAAATTCAATTTTACTCAAAGAACTTTTTAATAAATAAATGAAATGAAGAAAGAAATAAAATTTTTAAAATAAATGATTAAAATACAACAAATTTAATCGATTCCAAAAGTAATACAACAATAACTTAATTAAGAATACTATTAAAATAATTCGTTTGGCATTAAATTAAATAGTCATGTTTTATTATCATTCGTTGTATATTTCTTTTTTTCTTATTTTTTCCTTTTAGAAGTTCAAAGTTTATTTTCAGTTTTCACAAATAAAGTCTTATGTCCAAAACCACAGGGTTATAACATTTTTTCTTTGGTAATCAATTATTCTATTGTCGGCTTTTAACACAGAGAGCGAAGGTAATTACTCGAACAGGAATCCGTGAGTTGGTAAGATGTACCGTTGTCTTTCTAAATCAACTTGAGCATTTTTGGACTGATTCTTAAAGAGAGAATTTCGTCACTTAAATTAATTAAACTGGAAAGCATATATTTTAATAAATTATAAAACCTGCATAAATATATTAATTTTAAACAAATCATTTAAAAATAAAATAGTTCCTTATTGTATCAATCTAAATTTTTTTAATTCAAACTGAAATTATATAAAAATTTTACTTTAAATAAAAATTATATCATTTTACCTTTAATAAGATTGATGTATTTTTGTTGATAAATATAGTATTTCCAAAACATCTCAACTAGCCCTAATCGAAGTAATTTTCGATCCATTTTGAGAATGAAAATATATCACAAATGAACTAACGTAAAAATTAAATCATAAGTTTATTATATTGATAAAATAAAAAATGCGGTGTTGAAATACATTTTAATTATACTTGAAAAATTCTTGGATGTATATATAAATTGCTATTTATAGATTTCATCAAAATCTATATATCTATGTTGTGAGTTTTTACTTTATTTATAAATCACAAATTATCTATTACTTTATTTAAATTATTGTGAAATGCATTCATAAATTCGCATTAATTTAATATTAAATTACTCGAACTACAATTTATTTAGGGAGTTTTACTAGTTAATAACTTCAATAAAAAGTAAGTCAGAAGTATAAGTTAAGTCTTCATTTCAATCTTTATTATAACAATTTTTACTAAAAATTATAATTAATACATAGTACATATAAAATTTATAAATATTCGTTCAGAGTTCATGAAAATATTATTTGAGTTAGTGTAAACACAAAATTAAAAATTCTTATTGTTCCTTAGCTACAACAATATGATTTTGAAAGTAATAGTCAAATTTAGCATACATTAACGATATGAAAACTTAGTTTTAAGATAATGATGTTTTTCTCAAAATAAGAACCAAGAAAACATAAGATGTTTGAAATATTACATCATCAACTCAATATTTTGAAAGTGAAACTTGAAGATAACTTTTCCATTTTTCTTCATTTGCCCTGTTTCTCTAAATATTACATTTGATGATACAATAGATATTTAAAAAAACATAATTTAATGAAGAATGAAAAATGAAGAAAACTGTTGTGTTTAAACTGTTGTTTATATGACCAGCCTCTGGCTAATTAGATGGAAATGCCTGCTTTAAAATCAAAATCGGCTGCGGTTCATCGTAGAATTTTTTCTAAAATTTTAAAATTCACTTTAGAAATTTTAAAACTTCTTAAAGTGAACATCCCGATTTAATTCTTAAAAATAAATCAACAATAAGTGAAACTACGTTAAAAGGTAGTGGACAAGAAAAGTTTTAAATTTACAATCGATGGAAAATTACTTTCACTTAAACTAGATAGGATATTTTCGATATATCATTATTTTGAAATGTTTTATCAAAAAGTTTCCGAATTTCCAATTTTTAATACATGTTTTACTTGTTCATGGTTTACTGCTATTATGTTGATCTTTGTATTTAAGTCTAATCTCCCTAAATCGTTTTTTAATGAAAAAGGATTGTTTCTTATGGTTTCAAACAAGAATCTTTTGTTACAACTCGAATCAAGTGAAGAAGTTATAGACGATAAATGTGTGAAATTGTGAATTAAAAAGATATAAAAGTAGACTCTTATGCAATAAACTCATTAACATATATTTTTATTAAAGAGTAAATAATTAAAAAAATTATAAGAAAAATGTACTAAAATTACCTACAATAAATGTTTGATCGCGTTTGGCGTTTGATGAGCATTTTAAATTTTTAAAATAAATTGTCAA
>JABFQD010005914.1:0-10267 GCA_022817045.1 Psix sp. ZL-2020
CAAACTCTTTATTATTTATAGTACATTCAGATAAGTATGAAAATTCTTTATTAGTAAATATACATAATCAATTATTTATGGAAAAGTTGGATTTTGTCAATAAATTTAATATTCCACATTATTTCGAGATAAAAAAATTTGAAGATGATAATTTAGTTCATGAACTCAACTTGAGCATCTCAAATGCTTACTTATTCATAAATAAAAATATGGATATACGATATACTGAAAGCATTTTAGTTATCAATTTTATTGAAATCGTACACTTCAGAAAAAATTTACGATGGGAACTAATGTCGGTTAGTCGCACATAGATAAGGCTATTTATTGTCAGTTATCATAAAGTCTGTTTATCATGATAGATGTCGTCATAATTATAATATTTTGTATCGCATTGAACATTTAAATCATAAACATTATTGCTATTCTTATATTATTAATTGCTTTTCACAAAATGTATTTTATGCTATGGAAAAACAACAAAATATTTGAGTTTCTTTTACTTTTGTATTTTTCATGTCTATATAGTGAAATAAATATTGTTAGAATTTATAACATATATTTCGTTTGAATTAATTTATGAATTTATATGAACTTTAACTAATATTTAAATGTTCGTTAAAATGTATGTCTAACTAATGAAACACACCAACTAATAACAGATTCAATATTTTAAACAAAATCCCTGTACTCGTAAATACTATTCATATGAATTTGTCAGTAAAATACAAGATAATGAGATTTGTTGTATTACATTTCTTGATAACACCTCCGGTCTACGTATGATCTTGTAAGTGATAAAAAACTCATTTCAAATAATTGCCAACAAATGAATTGTATTATCTTTCCCAAAGAAAAGTTGATAGTGATCAAAAGTATGTTAGAAAATTATATAAACATTAATATATACATGACCAGACAAGGTCAAGTCTGTGAATTTCTTACATTTATACTGAATTTCAGTCCAGTTACTTTACTTATTACCTCTCTGAATCTTAAACTAGAAACCATGACAAAGATATTTTCAAGATATTTTCAAACATGTTACCCAAAGAAAGAGAAGTGCAATTTTCTATCGATTAGTTATATCTTACAGAAATTTTATTAGACTTTGAAACATTTGTTTAGGAATTGATCATAATAAATCAAAATTCAATTTTGTTTTGTTTTTATATCTATAGCATGATCGTATTTTTCCCGAGTGGATAATGTGTAGTTGTGTTTCATCATGCCGTCACAATAAGTATTTTAAAGCTCCCACCAAAATCGAAAAGGCGCTGGGAGCGCATTAGTTTTTCTCGTTTATCACAGCGGAACTTGCCGTTCATTATAATTCTTGATTGCCGAAACAACATAATATTTTTATTTCGCAAGATTGAAGATATTTTATATGACGCGCGATTCATCAGATAAAAAAACATCTTTATAGATCAAGAAATCACTCAAAGAATCGAATGAGACGTAAATTGAAAAGATACGAGCGTTTTCGGTCGAACGATCGCGAGGTTAAGCGGTGGTATTTTAGCAAGCATGAGAGATCACATTCTCAGGAACACGAACGTTCGTGGACTTGATTTCGCTCGGGAAAGCGCGATCATGATTCAGCGAATTTGCGATCCACTGAATCGCATATAAACCGCGAAAATTGGTATGCATCGATCTTGGTCACATATTGTTGATATAGTGAAATAATAATTAAATCAGAATGAAAAGATTTCTAGCCTCGAAACAAACTTAATCCTACTTTTCAAGACTCTCAATTAGAACTTCTTGTCAAAAACTAATGAGATTTCTATTCTAGAATATACAGATCGATTAAAACATTACATAATTGAGTAACTGAGTGTTATGCAAGACGGTCACCTCGATGATTCTAATTGGAATTATTCTGAAACTCCTGCGAATGATGACTTTTCTACCAGTAAGTTCCAAACAAACATTTACAAATGCTATAAACCTGCTACAGCAAATGCATGTTTCAACAATTATTATTAATAATATTAACAATAAACACACGAATGATTGAATGAACAAGTGGACTATTTAATTATGAGAAAGTTTATATTAATGTATAAATATATATTTTTTGAATTTTTAAGTCAATATAAACTATTTATTTTACAATCCGTCGAGATGAGTCTAATGCGACTTTGAGTATTGACCTAAACCGCAACACATACACTAGTTCAAAAAGAAAAACGCAACACCCTAATTCGGTCGAAATTTTAACATTTTTCAACCCATCCTATCTTCTGTAATTTTCATTAAAAATGTTTTTTTTTTTTTACCAAATTGAAACTTAATATCTCCTCTTTAAGATTGTCATAAAAAAAAGTTATGAAAAAATGGGCATACTTAGTGAAAACAATCAGTAAGCAAAAAAAAATGTTTGATCAAAATTTTTGCCAACTTAGAAAATATATTGCCCTCAAAACCTGTATTTTTTATCTTGGACTATGAAAATCTATCATTTTCTGAATAAAATGAAAAAAATTTTTGTTTTTCGATGAAAAATGGCAAAGTTATGGCCAATCAAAAATCGTGCTGCATTTTCGTACTTTTTTCAGTGTTATTAAGGAACATCATACAGTCTTAGATAAACACGAATTTTAATAAAGCGGAATAAGTTTGGCATATCAATAGTGTGACTTTAACATGAGTATGACATGTCAATATACGGTCATGGCATAGCAATGACATAGCAAGGCAGAGTAGTGGTATGGTAATGGCCAAGCAATGACATAGCATTGGCATGGAAATGGCATGGCAATATCAGGCCAGTAGCATGGCAATAGCAGAGAAATTGAATAGCATTGGCCAGGTAGTGCATTGGTATGACAGTGCCATGCTAATGCTATGATATTGCACTGCTAATACTCTAACAGTGCCATTCTAATAATTTTCTTTTCACGTAAAAAGAGGTTCTTATGAGTAGTTTACCTGTATGATTTTTAATTGTTCGGTATTACTTTGAATACCAGTTTGTAAAATATAACCTCGACTGTAATTGCTGAAACAATTAAAATCGTCATTCAGCTATGCTAAACCTCAATAGCAGCGATTTCTTATATTTCTCATATTCTAAGTAGATACGAAAATAACTTAACCAAACAGTAGACAACTTAACAAAAAGTAGATCTGCTTTACTTCAAAATGTTTTAAATTTCTGAAAATCGAAGTCTTACACAATTCGTGAGTTTAGAATTTGACTCCTCAAGCGCAGTTTGTATAACGGTACCTTTAGTAAAAATAGTAATCGATATACCTAATTAATTTTTTCTGTCGTAACTGGATTAAGGCAAGACATCCTCAAATTCGAAGACTACTAATTAAGTGATATCTATTATTGCTAGAGTAAATTTTAACATGGATCTGAATTCGGACTTAATGAAACATGATGTTCCTTAACCTACGAGGGCCGTAATTACGTTTTATAGAGACGTTATTACGCATTAATTAAAGTAAATATAGATTCATTGTTAGTGTTGGCGATTCAACGTCAAATGAAAACGGTCATGTAGGATTTTTTATTTGAATTTATTTTTGTTTCATTTATTTTGTTTTTAATTTGCATCATTTAAGAGGAAATTATAAAATTTACTTCACTCTTTGAGCAGATTATAAAAAGTTACGTTTTGCAATACTCGTTCTTCTTTTTTTTCGTTCCTTGGGGCTCTTCATGAAGAAGCATTGTCCTGGTACAAAGAACTAGGATAACTGAAAACATTTGGAACACAATATTCGTAAATTATTTGTCTATTGAAATTGATGATTAATCAGCAGTAAAGTTTGTTTTTACCGTAAAACAGACTTGAAATTTGCACTTTCTTCGGAATTTTAGAATTAATTAATTGGAATTGTTACAGATTCCTTGTTAAAATAATTTTGGAATTGAATTTGATTTTTATTTATATTAGTTATAAATTGAATACATATTTTTTGGTTTACACAATAAACTTGAATATATTGAATATTTAGAAATTTAATTGTTATTTCTTTACAATATTTAAATTTTTACTTTAGATATTTAAAATCAGGATAACATTTCCTACAAATTCCATATATTGAAACCGTATGTTAAGACAAGGGGGAGTGATTTTACCTATTTACCTATTTTAATATGTCACAGGCTCTCTTGCAATTGTACAATACTTATACTGTAATTATGATATCTTCCTGTTTTCTATAAGGGTATTTACCGTTGAAGAATAAAATAAATAAATGAATAATAATCATTATTGAAACTTAGGGCTATCAGAATAGGTTCCGGAAATAAAAAAGTAAAAGCTTACAGGTCAATAGGTAAAGTCGTCTTAGCTTGATAATTTTATCGTTGATCTAAACACGCACGGTACTTCTGTCTTTCAAAATTACGATTGTAAGGAGACTCTTATGGTCTTTAGTAAAAAAAAGTGCTGTTGGATTTTGAGATCTCATTTTGCATTTCCTTTTTTATTTCCTGCACAGGAAAACCATGTCCGAAGTGTATAAATCATTGTAAAAGCAACTATCCCTATAGTGAGTGTGAAAACAAAGGGCATTTCTCAAAAGAATATCCTTCCAATAATGATAGCAATATATTACAAAAAGCCGGAAGGAACAAAAACAAAGCAAATCTTAAAGCCATGGTGGCTGTAAGCTTAACAGCAACAGATCTCAAAAATGCCTCGAAATATCATAAAACCAGAGACGTTTAGTTTTCAGACTATGGAGCATCACAAAACATGACGTCAAATCATCATTGGTTCACTTAATTTATCGAAATAAAGAATCATGGGAAAATCTCAATCGATGATGCCGCCGAACTGAAAAGAGTTGGAGTTTGAAACATTAAGATGGAACTATACAACGGCGAACGATGGTTGCCAAATGTACTAATAGATGCGCTTTATGTACCGCAGCTGGATTTTGATCTATTCTCTGTTAGCTGAGCACTTGACAGAGGATTTATTCAAACTGTCCACAAAGACCAGACAATTCTTGAAACTACAGATGATCACAAAGTCATTGTCATTGCTGAAAGACATGGGAATCTCGATAAAATGAGATCAGGCTTGGATAAGACAAGAGAATGTTATGTTGCGACGTCACTGAGAAATTGGAATAAAAGACTCGCACACCAAACGTGAACTACATAAAAGACATACTAGACAGAAACAGAATAGAATACTCAGATGATTGGAAAAATTTTGTCTGCGAAAACTATACTTATGGAAAACAGCTCCGGGTCTATACCCTGAAGAACAAAACGTTTCGACAACAAAAATTTTTTTTTACTTAAAACATTCTGATTTTTCGATACCTCCCTCGGGACGCTTACTCAAGTGAGAAATCTAAATAACCTCACTTTTTGCATATTTGATCGAATGCGTATTCCTGGAGTAATTGCTATCGGAAAATGGCGAAATTATGTTTCCAAAATATATGTTTATATCCTGCATCAGTTGCTGTTGATTTTCCGATACGTCCTTGGAGAAGGTTACCCAGGTGCGAAAAATGGATAACGTTACTTGCGACACATTTGTTAAGTCATTTATTTTTCTCAACTGGGTAAGCGTCTCCGGGGAGGCAAAGGAAAACAAGCAAGAGGAATTGACGGAGAGCATAAAATTATATCGTAGAAACATGATTTTCCCATATTTGGTTAGTAATTACCTCAGGAAAACGCATTTGACCAAATGTGTATTTCAGTTGTTATGCGTTATTCAGTTTTCTCACCTGAATAAGCGTCTCCAGGGAGATATCGGAAAATCAGTTTCGGCACATGTTTAGGGGTATAAAATTAAATTGTGGAAACATAAGTTTACCATTTTTCGCTAGCAACTACTTTAGGAATATGTAATTGTATAAATGTGCAGAAAGTGAGTTTATCTAGTGTTCTCACCTGGGTAAGCGTCTCCAGGGAGATATCGAAAAATCAGTTTCGGCACATGGTTAGAGCTTTAGAAATACATCGTGGAAACATTTTCACCATTTTCCGATAGTAAATACGTCAGGAATACGCATTTTAACGATTGTGTCGCAAATGAATTTATTAAGTTGTCTCACTTGAGTAAGGTTCTGCAGAGAGGTATCGAGAAATGAGCATCTGCAATTGATTTGTGGTTCGAAAATATAGCATGAAATGTTTCAAATAGAAAAAGAATTTTTTTGTCGAAACGTTTCGTTCTTCAACTCTATTCCGGGTTTCTCATACCATAAACAACAATATTGCTAAACAAGCACTAGATTTAATTCACGTTGATATTAGGGAACAACAAAACATCTTTGGGAGGAACCAAGTACTTTTTACTGTTCAAAGATGGTTTTTAGAGAATGGAAAAGAAACTAAAAATCAACACACGTGAAAATTACTCGTAAAGTTAGGAATAGTTCGAACCTTCGCAAGTCCGTATTCACCTGAACAAAATGGACGAGTCGAAAGAGAAATACGCTACATAGTAAAGCTGCACTTTTTGTTACACATGAAAAAGATCTGAGCAAAAAACTTTGAACTGAAGCTATGAACTTCTCTGTTTTTAAAATCAATCAAACGGGAACATAGACTGTCAAAAATAAGTCACCCGCTGAACTTTGATTTGGTCGGAAACTGAATGTTAACAAACAGAGGACACTTAGCTGTAAATGCTATATACTTAAAAAAAACTCTATCGAGTTTTGAGAAAGATGTTACAACCTGTTACAACCTGAGTATAAAAATTGCTATATATTATAAAAGCGTAAGACCCTGCCCAGAATCCTGAAAAATTTACAGCTGTGTTGACACTGTGTTCATCTAAATTGGGTTTTTTTCGATTTATATAAAATCATAAACCATTTCATGTTTATATTTTTATTTAATCTGTTATCTCAACAACAGATGTCTCGAACGTGGAATGCTAAAAATAAAGTTGGTTTTATCCTGATGCGGGTCATGTACAAATATAACGCACGGCCCAGAATCCTGTAAAACTGTGCCTGCACCTTGAGCGGTGACCGCTTCAGTTAAAGAAGAGTTAGGCCGCTTTTCTAATTGCCTGAATGTCATTAGGGACAGGGAAACTTCTAATCGTCAATGAGAGTAGAACGTTGCGAAGTGCATTTTATTAATTGCGGTCAGTTTTTTAAATGGATCTTCTTTATTTTTTGTCTTTGTGTCGTTTTATACCATCCTGTGTTAGTATTATTGATATAAAGAGTTATTTTATCTTTTGGGTCTTTTTTTACTCAGTGTTAAGGACCTAAATTTAGCCTTAGCTCAAATTACCGACTTTTTATTTTCTCGCGACTTCCGATTAGGACGTAGGTACCCGATTAAGGAAGAACAAGCACTAGCTCCTGAGAATTAAACGCTGTTTTTCTCAAATTTTTAAAATAATAGATCAGACAGAAGGCGAATTACTAGTTCATAGGTAACCAACTCAATCTTGATTTCTGCTTTTCAACAATCTATTACATATTAGACCTCGCAAAATTTTAATGTAATCCTAACTTGTAAATTTTTACTATTTAAACTCCCTTTAGACTCAATTCTTAAGTAAATTTAAATCATAATTATGTGAGATGTCTGAGTAAAGCTACTTCATCATTTCCCTATAATTAAAAAAAAACAAATTTCCTTTTCTAAGATTATGATATACAGTTTTAAACATATTGCCAGGAATTCCTGCCACGCTTAAGCGCTTGGTCGATGTGATCCGAGCGTCTTTTCCGTTTTGGCGGGAGCTTTGAAATACTCTTTGTACGGGTGTGATGAGATGCTACTTCACATTATCCATTCGAATGAAAATCTTGCATAAATATAATTAAGCAATGCTTAAGTAAGTTCGTTTTATCATTTAATTATTCTCTGTTACTAAGAGTATATAGATAAATTGAAAAACTCAGAACCATTAAAATAAAATAAATGAAACACAAAAATAAATGTAATGTTCAAGTATTGAATAAGTTCATGACAAACAATCAAGCAATAATTTTGACAAAAATTTGAAAATGATATTGTTTTACGAATACAATGATAAAATTAAATATAATGGGATACATAATTGTTCTTGTAGAAATCAATGTTTTTAAATATATCTATAACTCTATGAAAATTTTTAAATTTGTTATATATTTAAAATTGAATAAAAAACATTAAGAATACATTTTTCATAACTGTTGCTAGAAAATATGATCAAAACTCGATACCTGATGACAACGCTGACAGTTGAATAAACATGTTTTCTTTTATAAATTGATGTATTGATTTTAATTCACTATACCGGAATTTACAGCATATATCTTTTTTATTTTTAAAATAATTAATATTTTAATTAATAAAATGGAAATCAAAAGCTTGCAAACTCACTGCTGCAAGAGGAAAGAAGGAATTTTTGTCTATTAGATACATGATCCTTTATCTCGAATTACCAACTTTATTCTCGTTTGCAATCGCTCTTGCCCTGCCCTTTTAGCACAATGTACTGTTGTACGAATTCATAAAAAACACTGTTAGTAATTGTATAAAAAATTAATTCGCTTAGCAATTTTTGTATATTATACACTGATGTAGGGAATAAAAGCTTTTTCGACATGTTTTTTCCATTCAAATACTAATTGTGTAATTGCAACGTTATCTAATCTCCGAAAAACTGGCAGGATTAGGTGATACCAGAAATTCTTCTTCAAATTTTTCTTCTTAGTTCTACACTTCGTTTCTTTAATTCGAAAAAGTAATTTTTTATTTTGAAGTTTTACTGCAACTTTTTGTTGCTGACATCCTTAAACTTAAGATTTCCTATATTTTTTAGCTTTTTTTGAATGTTTGTAGTCCTTTATTCTTTTTTAATACATAAATTCTCTACAAATGCTTTTTTATTAAATTTACATTTAATTTTTTAGCAGGTTTTGTTTTTCTGAATGTTATTTTTTTTTAATCTGGTGAAAAAAGAATATATTTCTATCAAAATTTTAAAACCACATTTCCAGACAAGTTATTTTGGAGTCTGTAAGACCCTATATTTAATCTTCAACAAAGCTTAAAGTTTTCCTTGTTAAATTCAAAGATTTATTTTAATAAAAATCAGTTAAAAATAAAGCAATATCTGTAACACAAATTGTTTCCTCTTGCCACTTATCTATAAACATAAATTAGGTTATTATACATGATTTCGATATTTTGTTAAATTATGTAATAAATCATATTGTAAAATCATGAAAAGAAACCAGGTTTCAAAAACAAAAATATGATCAAACTCAAACGTCTCAGAATTGTCTGGATTGATTAGATAATCTGGTGGCAAACAGCAATAATCGAGAAGCATTTACTGACCAACATGGATGATTCTTGGCTTAGGTCATAATTTAGTTAGTTAATTAAACTTATCTGAGCACTTTTAATGCCTAGCGGTAAAGCTCTTAAAAGTACTCACTACCGAAAATTTGGTGTTTTCATTTATTGTATGTACTATGAGATAGTCTGTGAGATACCCTTGCTATTTACAATGACGTTTATGATTCGTGCAAACACACACATACATTAACACATTGTCATGCTAAAAAGTAGCAAACACCTTAAATTTTTCATTTTTTATGAAAACTGGATGATTAAGCGGTTACAAAATTTAAAAGTAATTATCATTAACCTTTAAATAATGTATTTTCACTAAAATATAATTTTTTAAATGAGAATAAATATAAAATAAATCAAAGTTCTTAACTGGTACATTCAAAATAACCATGTTCCTATTATTACATTTATGTGGTGTTTCAGTATCTAATGGGTACTGTTACAAAAGGTCTGTAATTGGACTATCGCATTTCTTGGTGAACAAAAAATTGGATTAAGAACACGACTTTAATTGAATTCGATCAAATGCATTAATTCACATATACTTTTTATTACTTGAATGTTTATTCTTTATTTTTATATTATTTTCGATTTTGTATGAAAAACATTATACATTTAATTCCATTCGTCTAACCTGTTTCATTGTCGTATTACCACAAACTGTGTTTTTTACCTTACTTGCAGCATCAAGTTTGTAAACAGTACATTTTTTTCTCTTTAGTAGACGGATTGCTTATTTCAAGTTTTCCGGCTAATGCGAAATTTAATTCTTTTATATCGTGAGATGTCAAAATATATAAACTTTAATTATGTGTTTTAATTTTGAGTGAAACATTATGGGACTCGAAAACGTCCCGAGGAGCCATTATAGAGTTGGATAGATATTGATTGGACGAATGTTAAACAATACTATTTCCCAAATTACTTCAGAAAAATGTCCACGTCGACAATCTTGAA
>JABFQD010005915.1:0-10264 GCA_022817045.1 Psix sp. ZL-2020
ACATAACTACAAACAACCCAAAACGCTCCGAATCCTTTGCATGTTATTGATCATTGCATGTGCATACTATTGAATCGCACGTAACCTATGTCTCACGCATGGGCGTATTATGTAAATAGTCTTAATAGGTGATGACATTTTCACTTACGTTCAATGGATTGAAGTATGACACAATAACAAGAATGGTGATGATGAAACGGAATTTGAATGATATACATATTATACATATTTATTATAAATATGTGATTAAGAATGGGCGATGACTTTTTGCGTTCGTTGATCGTCAGGCATGTTAGTTTGTTTCGTGATCAATCGTGTAGATTGTATGAATCATTTGCACTTGTAAAAACGTTATCAGAGATGCCGATTTTGATCCAATGAGACATTCGTCAGGAACCGAGCAAGTTCTTCGAATCATCTTGCCCCCAAAGATTTGATCCTCCAGTACGAACATCTTTCAACATGACTTTTATTGTGCATGTCAAAATTAATCATCGTAATCTAAGGTCTGAAAAAGCGTTTTTCAGTAACTTATATCCTACAACGACTGCCTAATCATAAAAGTTATTGAACTCATGTGGCGCAGTAATGTGCGCAGAAGAGAATTTTAGCTTTAGTTGAGTAGCTTAGTTGAAAGTAAATTGGTGATTTTAAAACAACTATTTGATGTGGTATAGAAGTTACTCAAATCGAAATATAAATGGGTAAACATTGATGCTCCTGTGAATTTGAAGAGTATATTACATGTGCAAATTAAAGAACCAAAACATCGGATCGTTTGACGTTCCTGTCATCTCTTCGGTTGAATTGATCTGGCCAATTTTGGGTGCAAACATTTCAAACGATCCGAATCTCAAACTGAAATTCGTAAGCATTAATTCAACAGTGACAGAACTAAATAAATGGTAAAAAAATGATGTTCACATGAAGTAATGACTCAAAAAATAAAAGCAAAAAAAGAAAAACGTGATTCGCAGCATAAACTAACTGAAATTCGATCAGGGTGTTACGTTTGTGTGTTGGGTATATTTTGTAGTATCACGAGGCACCGCCATTACTATTGGACTCCTTGGCTGTTGTGAACTTGGTCGTCACCCTCCTTTTCTTCATTGAGTGCATTCTTAAACTCATCGCCTTTGGATGCAAGGTACAAAAATACCTTTTATCATCATCACTCCACTAATTTTCACACAAGTCCAATTAATCATGTTATTCAGCGTGTCTAAATACATTATTTGTTATAATAGACAGTTGAAACAATTGACGAAACACTGAAATCTATTAGAAATCACTAGAAACGCATCAACTCAAGAAGTACTTTAAGCTAACACTAACGATTTCACTTTATTTCAATTTCTCGCTAAATTCAGTGTTTCGCCAACATGGTCCGATTACAAACTGCAATAAGCAAGAAAGATTATTGATAACGACAATGTTGAGATTGACTACACTAAGAGACGCCGCAGAAGCAGGTCTTGGACGAAAGCGATCGAAGATTCCATAACGTATGTCGCGCGCGGATATTAACTTTATGGTAACAATGTCGAAAAATCAAATGTTTACTCTTTTATGACAGTAAAGTTGTTAACAGTAGATTTATTTATATGGTTCTACGTAATGTAACTTAAGATTTACCGATATTACATCGAGTTGTCCCAGAAATGTTCTTTATACTTCACCGTTTTGTATACTTAAAACTGCGAGAACATTTCCACTCCTACGACAAATAATATACATCAACTTAAATCATGATGTTTGAGATAACGTTTTGTGAAGCTCGGAAATGGCAGATCAAATGTTCTTGCAGTTGTAGACTACCGTTAAAACAAATAGATAATGGAGAAAATGATGTAAGAATTATTGTCAACTTTTTAGAGAAGCTTTCAGGGATTGCAAATTCTCGTGAAAACTCTCTCTAGTTGCTTGTTATTACCGGCATGCTCCCGTAGAAATCTTTTTATAGAGACCCTATCACACTTGTACTCAATTAATCGATTATCGATCAACTCTCAATTCTGGATTACGGAGTCCGCGCGTTTTGCGATCGTCAGAACAGTTATTCTACACACTTTCACACAGCCTTCATTTCAAAATTTTTACTCCGACTCGTGGTACACTTAAGAAAAATATTCTGTCAACTTTTTAGACGTTACTCATTTCGTAGATTTTGTACTACTTTCAAATATTTATCAAATGCAGTAATTTGGTATTTCATGCAAACGTTATTCAATCACACTGAGATTCCAATTCACGCGATTCACAAAAGAATCATTTTGTTACGTTAATTACACGCAAACATGTTGGACGCTTAACTTTGCTCAGTGTGGTTTGCAACGTTTTCTACTTATAACTTTGTGTTGCAGAAACAAACTTTTCCTTATTGTCCTAAAAAAAGTCATTTGATCCTTATAGAGTTGTTATTTTAGTTATTAGAAATGATATTTGATTAGCTAGATGTAAGTATGTGTAAACAAAATATATTTCTATAACATTCATTGTTTAGAATGTCTTCATCTATCGAATCAAAAATGTCAACAATTCCTGTTGATATATTCTTTTATTAGGTAGTTATTATAATATAATAATATATTTGTAGTTCATGTTCAGTAGCCTTACTTATATTACTAAAAATATCTTAGAAATACATATTTCGTATGTCTGTTTAGCGACAGTTTTGCTAAATTTATACCAGGTTACATATATTATTATTCTCTATTTTCACCATTTTCACAAATTACCTTTTTCAGGAATAACATTTCAACTAAAAGACAGTTACTTTTTAACAACTGTAAACATTCGCGAAAAAATAACCAATTTGCCATCTCAAAACTATGTCTCTTTATTCAAATGCAATCCGTCACTTAAGAAAATAGCATAAAATCAATTTTAAATCACAACTTTAAAATGAATAATAATGCATTCAAAGTTTCCCGAGTGTTGTTTTTCATCGCAAGTATTACAGCTTCGATGACAGCGTTATTTGGATGAAATTATTGCCATGAAAAACAACCTGAGCTTTTTCTCTTTCTTCTTTCGATGGAATGTCAATGGAAACAGAATATTTTTTTAAAGTGTAATCTGATCACGCGAGCCAGTAATTATAATAGCGTTTCGAGCCAAATCAGAATAGATAAAGGAAGTAACCTGAAATTGTACTTTGCGAACTGTTTTTCATTAAATTTGTAACACGTTCTCGTGTACGTACATGTCTTTTGAAATGACACGCACCTGAAACACACGCGCGCGCTCACACTCACACTTACGGTCGATCGGCGACCAACGTAGCCAATTTTTGTCAGTTTCTTTTTGCAGAGGTAGTACGCTGTATTATTGTATTTCGGCCGGCTCAAAAGTTGCCGAAATCATTGGCTTTTTGGAAGACGTCGCAAACACTTCGTTGATTATCATTGACAATCAATTCAAGCGTTTGCTATCGATCACCGTAGACTTATGATTTTGCACTGAACCTCAAAGCTTTTCAGGCTTGTCAGCATATTTTCGTGCCAATTTTCAGCAGCTTTTTGGGTCCCAATTACACTTAGATCGAACTGTCTGCAGCAAACTAATCTTAATCTTGTGTTTTCGGTCGCAGAACTTCTTTAAAGATCCTTGGAACACATTTGACTTCATCACCGTTATCGGCAGCATTGTCGACGCACTAGTCATCGAATTCGGGGTATGTAAAATTCAACTTATTTTGTAACGTCTGTTGCACACCTCGCTCCCAAAATGTTCATTATATATTTTCCCTGAAAGAAGAAACAAAATTGGGGTTTGTTTGATTTTTGAACACTTCGCGGTGCTTACTGCAAAAAAAGAAACATCATTTTAAAGAGATTCGATTTGTTGGTTTCACGGTCACGGGTTTATTTGTAAGTCTAAGAACAAGCGGGTCACAAGGTTATTGAATCGTTTCTGTTTCAACTAGGAACGCCTAGCGCGCGTTTCAGATAGCGAGAACATTGACCGGGTAAGTTACTGGACACTTGTGATTCCGATTTATCTCTAATGTAACGCTAATCGTGACAAGCAAGCCGCTTTAGAAGAAGTTGTTGCTCATTGGTGCTAATAAGACTTATTACACTGAAAAAATGCAATTTCAAAATTACATTTCGAACGGTCTTACGACACAGCACAACAAAACTTAACCTGTTTCTGAAATTATTTCTCAAATTCAAAAACAATTCTAGTTCTTACTAGACCAACTTTGACTATATATGCTTTCGTATATTCTGCCGCTTGATATTCTCTGGTGAAAATCAAATTACTATGCATATGCAAATCTGGGTCCTAAGACTATGCGAAAGAACTGAATTTTGCAGTTTATTTTTCTCAGTGTATGATTTTAGCTCATGATCGGTGTTGCGTCAATATTGCTACTTCCCAGTTCTCAAACCTTTATTGATACAATCCATATCCTGGTTTACACATCGCATACACTAATTGTAATTCATAAAAACAGAATTTGATTTCAACAGTGAACTCAACAGTTATTATTGTTTCGAGCATTCGCTTAGTTTTCAACACATAAAGAGGATCTAATGAACTTGTTAAAGCACAGTCGACATCTTCATAAAAACATACAAACGATTCATTTAATCAAATACCTCATTTTTCACGTTTGCTTTTGTGTAACAATGTTTAATCTTACACAAACTTGTACAATTTCAATCGAACTAGTCCAAAAACATTTTCCACTTCGATTATCGTCATAAACGAAATTGAATCCACAGCCAAATACTTGCTCAAAAGAAATACTTGACAAAAACAAACACCATTTTGAAACAATATCAAACGAAATTTAATTATGACGCAACAACACACCAGGATTGTAGTTTTTATTATGACCTTGAGTTTAGAAACTAGTAACGTAGTGGTTATTGTCGAAAAGGACGATGTACCTATTTGTAGAAGTTCCGAATTGAAATAGTCCCATTTTCTTTCGAAGTGATTTTGTATTGCAAAAATATTAGTTTTTACCGGTGAATGTTTTTTCATAGATGATAAATGTACTCAGCAAGGATTTATGATGTAGAAATTCGACCACGCAAAACACTAACAACAAGTATATATTAATACTTGTTTTTGCTCCAGTTGTATTTATACATGTCAATTTCAAACTGCAAGAAAACTTTGTGATATTAGTTATACTTGAATGAACAGACAGTTCAACAATACATTTCGAAATTTTCATAGGCAGTAGTACGCCATAATATAAGTAGATGGTAATTTAACAATAAGTAGAAATGTTGAAGATATAGTAGGACTGAATAGTCCTTCGTAAAACTGTAATCCAAGTTTTTTATGATTTATTTATTCAGATTCGACCCATTTGGTTACTTCAATTTTCATCATTCTGATTATTTTGAATAATTCTCGTACTTTTTGTTGGCGCGAGACTCTTTTTATCCTTTGTTTTTCTGTCAGCTATCTTTTTCGTTTGCGTTACAGTATCATAATTACAATGATTTGTCAACCGAAAAAGTGATCTGTGCTACTGATTTCTTAAGTAGTTAGGTATTAGCATTTTTCAGTAGAATAGTTTGATTTTAAGTTATTACTTCCGTTGATGACACGATTCTAGAATCTCTTATGGAATTAATTTATTAGTTGAATAACATTTTAAATTTACTGCTTGAAATTTCAAACTCAGAGAAAAAACAATTAGCTACTCGAAGAGCGTTTCATGTCGTTTGCATTGATGGAGAATAATTATTTATTTGCCAAATGAATATTTCATTCGATTTACTGATACCCGAAAAATTGATAACCGATTGACAATTTTCAATGAACTGTTTTTTCTCAAAACAAAGTAATGTTATGCTTGAATCAGAAGTAATCTAGCACAGATCTCTTTCCTTTATCTAATTTTGAAGAAACAATATTTTCACTGAACAAATTTGTTAAGCTCCTTACGGACGAACTGCCGTTCAAATTCATTATATAGTACATATTTTTCAAACCTTTTAAACATCTATCAGAACATAAAGAGTATGAGAATATGACATTTAACAAATTCAATCGGCAGTAACGCACGCATGGAGCTTTAACATTCGCGTTTGCGGAGGAATTTTCAATTTGTTTCGTTAAGTGCAATTTCCTCTGTCCTCTGCAGGAAAACTTTATCAACGTCGGCTTCCTCAGGCTATTTCGTGCCGCGAGGCTTATAAAACTACTTCGACAGGGATACACTATACGAATTTTACTCTGGACATTCGTCCAATCATTCAAGGTGAGAATACGATTGGTCAAACTGGAAGTTTTTTTCAAAAAAAGTTGACTTTTATAAAATAATCCAAAAACACATATTTACTAAATCCGACATTTTACAATAATGGTGTCACGTGACTGATACATAACATAAGTTAAAATTGTTATTTTTTACACCATTCTTTTACTCGAATCTACGCGATCGAGTTTTTTAAGAACTAAAAAAGTACAAAGTAGTTAGTTAAGTTGAACATCACTTAATACAAAAGTTGAAAAGTTGATTTTATTTAAAAATGTGTTTAATACGAATTTCAATTATAAAAGTCATTTTGATTTGATGTTTTAAGTAACATTGAATTGAAATACCTTTTGGTAAACTTCCATTGAAATGACTTCTGTTGATCTTAATATTTACGACGGCAAGGTAAGGTGTATTTTTATTCGATAACTAATTTTGTTTACAGGCGCTGCCTTACGTATGTTTGCTCATAGCAATGCTGTTCTTCATTTATGCAATCATCGGAATGCAGGTGTGTTATTTTTAAGTTCCAACTTTTTACTTTTCTGTCCTAACGGTTGATTCAAAAAACGTAGTTTTTAATTTGCAACATTTTTCAATGACTACATCATAACAAAATATATTCTTCATATTATGATTGTATTACAATTTATTGATGCTTTCTATTAATATATTTTTGTCCTTGATGCTCACATGCGTCATTTTTAAAATATTTGTACTTGTGTATTTATAAACACTGTTTTATTGAAAAATGACGTACGATAAAACTTCTATATTTCTGTGAATTGTAAACAAACATAAGAATATGAAAAATGCCAATTTCTTTCTTTGAATTGGTCATGATTAATAGTAAATCGATTGACTGAAAATAATGTATATATTTTCATAAAACTATACCGGAGAGAAAGAATAAAAATCTAATTTTTCAAAAGTAACATTAAGTTTCCAATCAATAATTTTTACAGATTTACGTTTGTCAGTCAGAATATTTACCTTCACATCGGATGTTTTATGACATTTAATCATTTCAATTGCTCTTCCTTCTGCGATCAAGAATAAATTCAATAAAAGAATAATTTGATGATTCAGAAAAATTACTATTCTTATTATTTATTCATTTTCGTTTTTTCTATTTTTGCATATTGTATGATTTAACATTAAAAACTGATGATTAAAAAAAGATTGATTTTTTTGTTCTTCTGATTTATTTATATTATATGCATTTCTTTGAGTCGGTTGAAATAAATTGACTTTGTTTATTTGTTCAAAAACTTAAATATATCCAATCACGATTTTCAATAATAAAGACATAAATAATTTTATAAGCAAAGAAGATAATTCATGGTAACTTTAATCTCTTCAATTTTCTTTCTTTAATCTTTTTAAAGAAAAGAATAATAGAGAAAGAGATAAAACATATAAAAAGCAAGGATAAATAGTTTACAATTAAATGACTCTGTAATGACGTTGTTAGGTCTTCGGAAGTGTAGCAAACGATCCAGCAACTGCTATCGAACGTCACAACAATTTTCAGTCCTTTGTTGGTGCTCTTATGTTACTCTTTCGGTGAGTCGAGCAGCTAAAAACCAGCTAAAAGTAAAAAAGAAAAACATTGAATTCAATACATTGAAAGGACAAATTCTTGGTATCAGTATATTGGAAATTAAAAAAGTACCTATGCGATCGTAAGATCTCGTAATATACTTAGAAAAAAGGCTGCTCGACATTTATATAATTGAAACTTGGTTCAATAGTTTTAAGCTTTTATTTAGTTTGAAATTGAAGTGGTTACAAAATTATCAAAACCTTCGTAAAAGAGTATCCAAGAATGCTAATAAAGTAGGATCTTAATATTAAATAATATCAAAAGTACAAGTAGATTAAATTTGGAGAAAGTATCATTTATTAAGGAAATGTATACATTGATGTAATTCGCTGTATTTAGTTGAACTTATTATGTAGAGCACAAGTAAAAAACTGTACGAGTGCAAAACGCTTCGCTTAAGGCTCAATGTCAAAATGAAAAATGAACGAAATTTTATGAACCTTTTTACGAATATAAAAAAATAATGTAGTCTAACGAGATCGCTTTGTTCTGACTGCGGCTATCGTCTTGTCTCTATTCAGGTTTTTGGTAACATCACTTTAAATGAGGAGACCTCGATTAACAAGCACAACAATTTCCAAAGCTTCATTCAAGCTCTCATGTTACTCTTCCGGTAAGTGGGTGAGATCAAATCATTATTATTTTCTACAAGAGTTGGCTAATTTTTTTGCTCGAGGCTCGTAAACTCTTTATATCTGACTAGTAAAAAGTAAACAGCTTCATAAATCGCTTGTATTGTAGTTTGAAATAGATCATCGATCGCATAATGTTCCTTTCAAATCAACGAGAACTCAATACTATACATTTTTAATAATCGCAACATATTAGACATGGTTTATACCGTGGGAATCAATAACCTATCATCCAGTTGTTTTTACTTCTCTGGTGTCATTTTCATTCGTTTAGTAACCTCAAGTTTTAAAACGTCTTAATATTCCGTACCGCCCATTAATTCTTAATCATGAACTAAAATCAAGTTATTTAATAATGTTGTTCTTAGATATCTTTATATTGTTTCTTCATTATTTATGTTTTCTTATTATGAACTATACAGTTATTTAATCACTTCTAGTTGTTCGGCGTTCGACTAAGTTAACTGAACTAATTTAAGGGAACTTTACGTTGAAACATTAGAAGATTAAAGTACTTTTTGAAAAGACTAATTATTTACATAATAAATCGATATATGAAATGGTAAATAAATAATAGAATAATTTGAATTTTGAAAAGCTAAAAATTGAAAGGTTAAAGGAGAAAAGATAAACGCAGCGGAATTATTGGACACATTACTAAATGACAAGTGAACGAGAAATGGAATCTATCAATGGCTGAGAATTATTAGGGTGGTTATTGATTTCCAATTACCATGTATGTGGACATTGCAATAGTTAAAAATTGTTCTAAATATGTGCGTTACCGTTTGACATTTAGGATGCTTGAGAATGTTCATTAATAAAAGATTGATTGAAACAGGTGTGCCACCGGCGAAGCGTGGCCAAACATAATGCTGTCATGTGTGAAAGAACGTATCTGTGATCCTAAAATGGAGAAAATCCCACCGGAAGGCTGTGGCTCAAATCTCGCCTACGCATACTTCGTATCGTTCATCTTCTTTTGTTCTTTTCTCATGCTGAATTTGTTCGTCGCTGTAATCATGGACAACTTTGACTACCTCACCCGGGACTCGTCGATCTTGGGCGCTCATCACCTCGATGAGTTTGTACGGATATGGGCCGAATATGACCCCAATGCTACTGGCAAAATTCACTACACAGAGATGTATGACATGCTTAAAAACATGGACCCACCGCTAGGATTCGGCAACAAATGTCCGTACCGACTCGCGTACAAAAAACTCATTAGAATGAATATGCCCGTCGACTCCGACGGTAAGGTCAACTTCACAACCACACTTTTCGCACTCATCCGAGAGAACCTCAGTATCAAAATGAGATCCGGTAAGCTAAAATGAAGCATTTTCTATTTTTGATCAATATTTTGAAAATACATCAAATATATAAATTATATATGTAATACATTTTTGACAAATATTTTTAATAATGGAATTCGTTTTATAAACGTTGGTATGCTTGAGTGTGTTTAAAAGGAGAATGAAGGTTCTGACTCATCTTTGAGGAAACGAGCTGAACTAGCGTTGAGTCAAAAATGAGTCAGAGGCGAGTTAGAGATGAGTCAGAGGCGAGTTAAAGATGAGTTAAAAATGAATCAGATTTAAGTGAAATATGAGTCAGATTTAAGTCAGATGAGTCCTGTATTTGATAGCTACAAACATGTAATTGACGATTCAATTATATTTTCAAGTTTCAATTGCATTAATACATATTGATAAACAAAATTAATGCAGTCATGGTATAAATTCATTCTCTTCTACCAATGAGAAGAAGTGAAAATGTATTTCTAATATATTA